>BSBK01000154.1:1532500-1750000 GCA_027943335.1 Chamaecyparis obtusa
TAATATGGCTAAAAGGCCTATTTACTAGGATGGATTGTATTCTTGTTTGAATCTCACCCAAAACTTAGTCTAATAGATTGGTATGAAATAAATCCTCATAGAATGTTAGGATGTTACTATACCCTACCTAGAACGGTACTTGTGTCATACGGTATTTCTCTCCCCTGCAAGAAATCTTCAATTCTTCTATTCTAAACCTCTAATCGGGCACTATCTGCTTGCCTAGGGCTTAGTAGTAAAAATAGCTATCCATTTTCTCTTCACTCCTAATCCTATATATATATAGAATAGTGACTTCCCTATTATATCCATCCACCCTTAGGAATATCCCATGGTTAGTTTTCATGGGCGAGCCATGAAATGATAGGCTGGTTAGGACAGGACCAGGAAGTCTACTAAACCAAAAAAAATTTTAAAAAGACCTTAAAAAGCCTCAAATAAACTTGACTAATAAATGAAAAACTCTTAGAACTATCTAAAGAACACTATTCAATCACTAAATTGAGACTTTCAATCCATTACATGTCACTGTCACATCAAATAGCTCGGGTCTCTCCCAAAACAAAATTGCAGAGCTCTATTCAATATTCACAAACTATTACAAACATGAATCATCTCAAGATTCAAGCCTTACCTTCACATTAGATGCCATTTCCATGTTTTTAGGGCCTGTTGGCTAATCTCCCACTTCCTATTCTTTAGGGGATCCAAGGTAACCGATTTGCATGCAACATTTGCCATTATTGCAAATGTTGTCATGATAGCTTCTAACAACTTTTTGGCATCTTTGCTTTATGCCTTCATCCTATTTCTTAGGACCTCTATCTCCTATATCTCAAGGAACCAACATCATAAATGGCTTCAAGGAATCTCCCTAAAATCATTATTTCTTTAGAACACATTTAAGACTATAATCCAACCTTTGAGCTTCTAACACTAATAATTTAAAAAATACTAACAATGGCTATTTTGGTGACCTTAGTCCTGATGACTCACCTAGCCTAGAGTAGAAATGAACTTATAAGGTCTAAAAAAAACTCAACATCTTTGACTTGGCTAATGTCAAATACAAGCTAAAACATCTAAACCATGCAGGTTAGCCTAGGTACGCTCCTGCACCAGATTGTAAAGGAATCAGATTAATTCAAAACTGCCTTTACAACACCTTCAAAAACATATGTGTATGTAAGAATGTAATTTGTCTTAAGAAATGCTAGTTCTACTTTTGAAAGAGAAATGGATATTGCATTTTCTGAGTTCATAAATAATTTTCTTGTGGTATATCAAGATGACTTAACCACATATTCCAAAAGGGAAGAAGATCATTTCTTACACTAAGAGAATATATTTGTAAGAGCCCTAGAGTATGGTATCTCTTTAAACCCTAGGAAGTGTGCATTTGGTGTAATTGAGGGAAAACTATTGGTCCATCTAGTTGGAATAGGGAGTAAGAATTGATCCAAAAAGGGTAGTTTCCATTGATAAGATTCAGAGACCAAAAAATGTCAAAGGAATCCAATCCTTTTTTGGCTAGGTAACCTTCTTGAGAATATTTGCTACAAATTTTATTGAAATTAGTAGACCTATATAAAAAATGTTAAAGAAGGGATCTGAAATCAAATGGGATGGTGAGCTTGATGAAGCTTTGAAGAATATCAAAAAAGAAATCAAAGATGCCCCTATGTTTAAGGAACCAGATTATGAAATTTTAATGCATATTTTCTCTTTTTCTTCTTTTCATATTGTTGTTGTAGTCCTATTGGAGAAAAATGCTGAGGGTTTTGAACAACCTATTGCATTCTTCAGTAAATAATTACAAGATGCTAAATTAAAGTATGACATTAATAAAAAAATATTATGCACTTGTAAAGGTTGTTAAGGTTTTCAAATGTTATCTCATGGGTGCAATAGTGATTTCTTTTGTACCAAGTGTTGCAGTTAAGGACATCTTTTCACAACAAGAAGTATCTAGGAGGAGATGTAGATGGTTAAATAGGATCCAAGAATTTAACATTAAAATTCAAATCACCAAATTAGTTAGAGGTCAAGGATTGGAAAAATTAATGGCTTGGTCTAATCTTGATGTAAATCAGATCAAATAGATGTGTAATGCCCAAAAGTTCGGGCCAAAACACAACCAACAAATTTTTTTTTAAAAAGGTTATAAGTTCCACGTTCACGATGCGGGACAAAAGTGCTAATGATGAAGTCCCAAAGCGACAAGAGGTCAAACCTCAACAAGTTGTTTCCCGAAGGATGCTAGATGAAAATCAATATAATCAAAGTTTGTTAATCAACTTGGCGATCAATTTTGTCAAATGTTAATCTATTAGTCCTTTAGATTATCTAAGAGGAATAGAATGTTTATTGATAATGTTATTCTTTAAATAGGTTAACCATTCCCAATTATGTAAATTTCAAGACCAATTTGATCATGAAAATTAAATTGAAAGCTAAGGAAAGATATTGAATATAATTTTCAATAGTCATCTATACCAATTTCCGTTCAAAATGAATACATATTAATTCAATTAATGATTACATTATACCAATTAATCAATGTACCTTTTAACTAATTAATAAATCTAAAGGAAACATTATTTAATGATATTAAATCAATGATTATAATTAAATATTATATATATAAAATTAATTAATAATTATAATATATTAATCAATTAATATAGTTATTAATCAATTAATAAATCATAATATATTAATTAATAATATATACATATTATATAATTCATAATATTGAACATTTTGTAATTAACAAATAATAAATGAAACATTGCTGAAATAATAACTATCTATTGTTATTAACAAAACATTAATTTCAAAATAACATAATTAACTAACAACCTAAGCTAACTTAACAACCTACTCACTAAACTAAACATCCCACCAAGTCAACTAGCCTATCTCCCTACTCTTAGCACCCTAGAAAACCATCAAATCTTCCCTTCACACCACTTACCATCACAAGGACAAGGGAGGGGTGCGCAATTTAAGAGAGGGAAGAAAATTTATTACAGAATTTCAAACCTCCCCAAAAGCCTGCGCCCAAACCTGCGCTTGGAAAGAGGAGAGGCATGGGGAGTAAGTGGGAAGTGGGTCCCACCACTTACTTTTGTCCAAGGGAAGCTCCATTCACAATTTAAATTAATTGCTAGGCATGGGCTAGCAAAGGCATGCGTAGGTTTTGGAGACTAAAAGGTAAGAGCATTTAGTAAAAGGTAAGAGATGACAGCAAAAGGACATTCCCACTGTCCAATGAATTTGGTTAGAAATAAATACAAAGACTATGCAACCCTTCACATGCGCCTAGTAAAGGGGGAGAATTAAAAAGGTAAGGGGGTAAAGTAGATTAATATTTTATTTTTAATATATATTGAGGTGGCAAGATTTAATATTATAAAATGACTGTGGTATGGATTTTGTATGGGATTTTTATCCCATACAAAATCCAGAGAGCATTTTGCTCTCTTAAAATCTGGAGAGTGTTATTTTGCTTGCATTATTTTTACATCTTCTTGCAAACTATGAGAAGTATATTTTCTTCATTTAATTAGTCTCCTTAATGCATAAGGAAGTCTATAGTCTTAAAATTGATAGAGTATCAATAAGGATTAGATATAGTTTGATTGCAAATCAATTGAGATATCAACATAAAACTAATTTGTTCATTTCTTCATAGTTGTTTCATTACAATTTATAGGACTAAAAGAGTGATATGAATCATATTTAGAGATTATTTTCAAAGATCATGACAATTAAATCATCTTATAGGAACTACAATATTCTTATATCAACCCAAATATGGAATCATAATGAAATTGTTACAATATTTAATCTATCAATGTTGATAACTCATTTGCAAGGAAAGAGTATTTTCAACTATAGAGAGAGAGAGAGAGAGAGAGAGAGAGAGAGAGAGAGAGATCTTTTATAATGTTTGCAAGAATTCATCTTAACATAAAGAAATCCATTTCAACTCTTTTACAAATACATCAATAAAGTTTACAACATCCTAATTTCAACAAAGCATTGCAATGAACAATTCCACACAATGAAAAATCAAATAAATAACAGTCTCTCATCTATTTCATCTTCACAATAGCTCCAAGTAAAAAGCATTACAATCTCTTTTACAACAATAGAAGTCTAAATACAAAGAGAGATTTCACAAAGGAATGAACGGGTTGTCTTCACACAACCACCCAAAAGATGAAAACCTCCATGATAGCTCCTCTTTGAGCTTCCACAAATCTGCAAATAAAAAAAAATGGAGAACCATGGGTGCTCACCACCCAACCTAGGTCTCTTATGAGACCACCCCCGAGCTTGGAGAACCAAGGCTAAACGGGTATGCAACAAGATCAACAAGATGCTCACAAACAAATTAGACAAATTCACATACAACAAATTACTCCCTTCCAAGGTTACACAAATGAGTCTTACAAGCTCATTGAGAGGGTGGAGGTGGGCTTTTCCAAGGGGAGAATGCCATTACATACAAATTTTCTCACCATGAGTATTCAAATGCCTCTTCAAGACTACATATCCAAATGCCTCTTCAAGGCTACATATCCATGCATATCCAAATGCCTCTTCAAGGCTACATATCCAATATCTCCATACACATACTTTGCTTATCAATATCCACAAAATACAAGAATACAATGGCTTCCATGGTGCCCATACACCATGAACTTATCCCTCTTCTCCAAGAGAAGAGACTCTCACCTCATGGAGAGCCCAACTAACCCCTCCACCCGTAGGCCACTTCTTCCCTTCCCAAAGGGTGAGTAATGCCTCACACCCATAAACAAGAACTCCCTCATTCAAGCAAGAAGAAACAAGAATAAACCATGAAATCAAAACCCAAAATCCCTCCATTACAACACATTGTCACAACAAGAACCAAGATTCATATGCATGAGAAAGCAAAAATATAAGTTAATCTAAAGAGAAAGTAGAAAGGCTTCCATGAGAAGAGTAACCAACCTCCATAAGTGTGATGGAAATGGAAATTTGAGAAGAGCTTATCCCCTATCCTTCCTCAATCCAAACCCTAATGTCTCCAAATGTGGAGAGTGGGTGAACACCCACTAAATCTCCTAAGGGCCTCTAAAAAGGCCTCCAAATCTCTACCCACCCACCATCCATTAATGCAAACTTGACTCTATGACCTTGTTGTCTTTCCTTGTCCCCCCATGATAAATGCATGATTGAAAGAAAGGGTGAAGTTGGGTAAAGATCATGACTTATCAAATTTCGAAGTCAAGGGTAAATGGGTCATAAAATAGGTTACCAAGATCACTAGGGAATTATAGACATGCTCAAAACCTTCCTAACCCATAACCCTATCCATTAGATACTTAAATTATGCCAAAAATGACCCTTAGAACCCCTTATTGGCCTCTAGAAGTGACTAGAACAAGGATGAATTAAAACAAGCACATAACAAGTGTCAAATGACACTAACGATTACACATTACATACCCAAGGTCATGTCCTGGATGACAACAAGAATTTAACTAATAACACACATGCAAAAATCCACATTTACAAGGGGTTCACATTACAACAAGGCTTTTAATCCCATATCGGATTAAGCTTTGGCTTACTCAATTCACATATGTTTAACCTTGGTTCTCTGATTAATTCCATGGTTCTCTTACCTGCACACTCCTAAATGCAGCATCAATAATTTAAGGAAGAAAAAACCAATACGAATAAACATATAAGATATAACATCTTCAATTTAATCAAAATTCAATTGCTTAGTTCAATTTCATAATTCAATTGCATCTCTAATGCCTACTAATCTTGTAATTCAATTGAAATCATGATCATCAATAATCTAACATCATCACAAGGTCATCATCAATTACTCATAACATCAATGCAGCTAAGATGTCTAACATGATATTCATTTGCAACATAGAATTTGATTGCATTCTTACAATCGCTTTCTCATAATTCATGATTCAATGCATACATCTAATCACTTTCATATAGTGCATAATTTAATTGCATATAATTTTATACACATAAGTTATAATTTCTACTGCGTACTCAAAGTCACATAAAGTACAATGCCCACATATAGATCATAATCCAAATTCAAGCTTGCAAACATATAGAATACATTCATTATTTCAATTCAATTCAATCTACATAATTTGATTGCATAACTTCATAGTACTCCTAATCTCAAAGATTCTCAATTTTCCTTAGCATGATATTTAAGATAAATCGATGGTTCAACATCGGTAAGGGGGTAACCATAACAATCAGGTCCTATAAAATTCTTATCACAAGTATGATTAAATTTCCTAATCTAGGAAAACAAAATGCAGAATAATCCTATTAGTCTAGGATCTAACAAATCCTTGTTCAGGGTTCTAAGAATATCACCAAAATGCCAGTATGGTATAACCATATAATGCATCATCAAAACATTACTCATCCTCCTCGTAGGAGTTACTAGAATCATCACATCAACTTATTAATTTAATCCAAGATAAACTTACGACTTAACACATACTAATTTGGCATTTACATCTCGACTTCTTGAAACTAATCCTTTCGACAAAAGTACTCAAAGGAGCCTTAATAGTCTAGCTGGATCTATGATTTGCAGGGTAACATACTGCATCCAAGATTCACTTACACACTTAATAACTCAAATATATCACTTCTGCCATTGCGACACTTAGTTGATAGGTACTGATATGAAGGTACAATATATAGGTCTATTTTGAGGTACAATTCTGTTAGGGATTTACCAATCACCCAGATACTTCAACACCCCTTAATCCTCCGACATCAAACTGTCAAGGAAAAGGTGGAAACGGGGTGGGCCTTACAAGATGGAAATTGATTACATTTGTCATATGGATGATTGTGTCTAGTATCAAAATATTATTTATTACTTAAGAAAAATGAAGTGTGCATTAGGACTAGATGATAACAAGAAAAGATCCTTGAAGTTACAAGCAATTGAATATGTTATCATCAAATCCAAATTATGGAGAAGAAATCTTGATTATATTTTGTTGAAGTGTGTAAATGAAGATCAAGCTGATAACTTGCTGAGAGAAATGCATGAAGGGATCCGTGGTGGACACTACATGGGTAAAACTACTAGTCAAAAGGTTTTGATGATAAGGTTTTTGTGGCCCACAATATTCCTAGATGTAGAAAAACTGGTAAGAAATTGTGATTCTTGTCAAATATTTTCTGACAAGTCAATTTTTTTAGGAAATGTACCATTGAGGCTAGTGGAAGTGCAAGCCCCTTTCCAACAGTGGGGAATAGATTTTATAGGATAAATACCAAACAAGTCAAGTGGAGGACATTCTTGGATCTTAGTTGCCACTAATTAATTTACAAAATGGGTAGAGGCTATTCCCACAAGGAACACAACTAGCAAGGTGGTGACAATGCAATGTGTTTCAGATCAAATGAATTTTGTGTTTCAAATGAAATGAACCATGTTGTTACTAGGTTTGGTTGCCCTAAAAGAATTATGTGTGACAATGCAATGTGTTTCAGATCAAATGAATATAAGTAATTTTGTGAAAGTTTGGGAATTTAGATGTCGTACTCATCCCCATATCATCCACAAGGAAATGGACAAGCAAAATCAACAAATAAAAGCTTGATAAAGATTCTCAAGAGGATCCTTGAAAAAAATAAGAAAGTGTGGAACTCAAAATTACCATTCCTCATATGGGTTGATAGAGTGACTATTAAGAAGGCAATTGGATGTGCACCTTTTGATTTGGTGTATGGGATATATGAAAGGATGCCTCAAAATAGCTTATTAGAAATGTAAAAGTTTGTTCATTTGTATGATATAGACCTAGAATATGAAATGCAGTTGAGGATTGAAGATATGATTAAATTAGATGAAACCAAGAGAGAATCAACTTCAAAAAATGCTGAGATGTAGTTACAAGTCAAGAACTTGTATGACAAGAAATTTGTAGAAAGAAAGTTTGAATAAAATGATTTGGTGCTACTCTGGAATGCCAAATTGGAAGACATAGGAAAACATGGACAATTTGATCCAATCTAGTTAGTGCCATATTTTATTCATGAGAAATAGGGTCCAGATTCATACATTATCAAAGAAGTTACTAGTGACATTCACAAACTACCTATTCATGGACATTTCTTAAAGAAATACTTATGTTGAAGGTATTTTATTTCCATGAGTAGTAGTTAGGTTTTGTACATGTTGTAATGTTTTGTATAGGTGTGGTGTGTTTCTTTCTTTCTGGTCTTGCCTCTATAAATAGGTTTTTCTTGGTGCTCTCTACAGTTGTTAGTGTTGTCAAGATTGTGATATGCTCTTCTAGTAATTCTAAGTTATTGCATGGGCATGATTTACCCATCATCCCCAAAGACAACCATTGTTAGCCAAATTTTCATGTCATTGAGATTTCCTAAAAAACTTTTCCCTAGCTTGTGACGTAGGTCTTTAATTTTCAAAGGGTTTGTAAAATTTGTCTTGTCTAAATGTAAAAACCCTACCCAAGATCTAATTGTGTATTACTTTTCCATGTCACTTAACTCTTCTTTTCAACACATGGTTATTGTTTCCCTTTATTCTCGAACTCGCGTAAAGTTTAAAGTTAAGGATAAAACATATAGAGATTGGGAAACTATGTAATGTATTTAAGGTTATCTCCTAATCTCGTAATGGCTAGCAATTTTTTATTTTCATCTCACACCTTGGAAAAAGTGCTTTCTCCAAGTCTCATAATGTTTGGTAGTGATGTCCTGACAATCAGCAATCCAATGACACAACTTTCTCCAAGTTTCCAATGGGTTAGTAGTTAGTTCCTTTGGTCTTACGATCTAGCGCAATGGTTATCTCAATATCTCATAAGAAAATAGTTAAGTCATGGAGCATTTAGAGATCTTGCGAAATGGGTAAGAGACTTGAGAATGACATTTATCTCTAAGTATCATAAAGTGGCAGTTAAGGCTTAATAGATCTAGAGATCAAGTGATAAGGTTTTAAAGACATAATAGTAAGAAGTTATCTCATGATCTTACAATGTTAATGGTTAGTTACTAAACATTCAATGACTTTGAAAAAAGGGTTTTCTCCAAGTCTCAGGATTTGATGGTTAAGTGTATAACATTTGGTGACCTGATGAAGAATTGAAAGTGAAGGTTATCTCTAGATCTCTAGATGGTTGAAGGTTTAGTCAAAATATTTAGGGATTAGGAAGATACAATTAGCTTTGAATCTCATGATGCCAGCGATTAGTTTCTTAATATTTAGAGATTCAATGATGAGGTTAAAAGATAAATAAATTAAGGTTATCTCCAGGTCTCGCAACACCATGGTAAGGACATGAAATATTCAATGATTAAGATATGACTGTAAATAAAGATGAAGATCAATGGCTATCACTAAATCTTAAGACAAACCTTGAGTTAAGTAAAGTATTCAGTGATTAAGAGATGTATGTTATCTCCAAGTCTCTTAACAAAATTGGGGTTAGAGATAATACCTTGAGATTACTATATTTCTTTAGTCATTGTGTATCATAACAAAACATGAGTTAATTTAAATGCTTAGAGACTCTAAGAATCCTTTGTTCATTGAGTCTCTAGGAGAAGGTGTGGTTACCTTTCATGGAGATCAAGAAAAATAAAAAGACTGACATGTAAAAGTACATGGCTGAGTTGGAAAAGGGAATAAGTAATAGCCAATTAGTTTACAATTTTAATTTTTAGCAATTTTTGAGTGTATAAAGATAGAAAGAAATAATGATGGCCTTTTTTCTTTCTTTCCAAGAATTTAATGAACTTGTCAACCTCACACACCATGGATAACTAAAATTTGAAATTGGTTACATGCAGAGTGAATGCTGAAGTGATTGAGTAAGGATTTTCTGTGATCTCAACAAGTTCTTTGCATTCATTACACAATGATATAAAGATAGGGAAATACCTTTTCTTATACTTAACAGATTTTCAAATTTTCAATGAGCTACAATTGTGAAGAGTATTTGCGAAAAGAGATTTGTTAAGAGAGAATCATTTCCATCAATAAGAAGTGATATTTCAATGATTTTTCAGAGAATATTTGCAGACAAGACATATTTAGTGCTTTCAAGATGAGTCAACTAGAATCAAGAAGAGATTCATTTAGTGAAGGGGATAAAGATGCAGGAGAAGAACTGAAGGGAAAATGGAACTTTTCAGAGGATTTCACCACTTTTCTCCTAGCATCAACACAAATAAAAAGGTAAATTATGAGACCTTTTCTGATTATATGTCTACATTTAGAGACTGAAATAATCCTTCCTATTCTAGTTATCACCTTTTCAACTATTTCTATAGCAACGGAGTCAAGAAGATCCTAGCGTGTAATGCCTGGAAGTTAGGCATGGGTAAGCTGATTGTCCCAGATGTTTTCTTAGATGTAGACTTCCTAGTTGAATTAGCTAAGGCATATGACCCTATGTCCAAAACAATAAGAAAGGGTGATTAGTCTACCTTGGTTACTCTTAACTAGGTTTCATTCATGAAAGCATTTGGTGCTTATGCTTCTTCCTCAATAGAGATTGATTTAAGAAAAGAAAAGGAGAAGTATAGGAATCAAATAAAATTGGTGAAGTCCCAACTCATCCATTTTATGCCAAAGATAGGGAAGTATGTGGATCCTCTTCCAAGTCATATGAATGCACCATATGGTTTCAAGGAATTTCATTTTTACATGAAGTTTTTAGAATATGGGTTATGTAGGGTGTTTGGAATGGATGTGGATGCAGAGAGGATGCCTACAGAGTTGTTGATGATCAATCTTGATATCCAAAACTCACATGTTAACACAGACTATAATTACAATCAATAAGTAACAGAATGAATGCATGAGGGTCTTATAAGAATTAAAGAGAACTTGCAGCCCCACTTCATGTGTTACTCTTTGTTAATGCATATCATATTGTTTTATAATCTACATAGATTTGATGTGAAAATTTTGAGGCCTAGAATGATGAAAAATGGCCAACCAAACCCTATTCAGTTATGGTTGAGGGTTTGGGATTTCACATCCAATAAGCATGAGTTATGTGGGTTCTAGAAATGGATTGTAAACCCAATCCTAAATCTTCTTGGGGTCAATATTGTTAGGTTTTCCACTAAGGTGTTAGGCTTCTGAGACCATGTGATTATGAATATAAGTGGCCCCTAGACCATAATTGGGGTGGTTTCTACCTAGGAAATACTTTTACTATGATTCAGGTATATGGATTCCCTCAACCCCCACATTTACTCCCCAAATTTGTGCCACCAAGGGTGGCCCTCATAGAATTTATATGGCAAGTGATATGGACAAATAAGGAGTATCTCTCTCCACATATAAATGGGACCTTCACCCCTAGATAATTTAGAGTGACCAACTTTACAGTTGGAAAGAGAGTTCTACCTGAACTTAGCAAGTGGTTGGGTCAGTTCAAGATGAGCACAATAGAATAGAAGTATGTGGACACTAAGGATTTCATAAAAAATGCTAAGAAGCTATGAATTCCTAGTATCAACATTATCCATGAGCTACTAGAAGAAGAGGAGATTGAAAAAAGACTTGGAAAATTCTGACCTATTGGGCCTAGAAGCACAAGTAAAGAAGGTAGGGATTTCCTTTGGAGGGTACTTTCCCGACCTCCCATACTTTGCAAGGATCAATAAAATGATCAGCATGCATGACACTCTATATAACTAGTTAGAGGCTCAATTGGATGAAAAATTGGAAATCCAGAGGGAGTACTCATCTTATGAGTATGAGGAGGACACTGAGGGATCCTATGACTAGGATAGTCCTCCTCAAATCAATGAGCCACCATGTTTTGAGCCAAGACCAAGTATCCCAGAAGCTGAGGCAACAAGTGAGCCTCAATTGAAAAGAAAAAGGATTTTGGTAGGTGAGTTCTCAAGGCCAAGAGGGACAAAGAATAAAGTTGATAGAATTACATCCTTGGTGCCTGGTGATAGGCATTACCATCATTAGTTGAAAAATAATATAAGAGAAGGAAAGAAAAAGGAGACTTAATAGGAGGTGGAGTTGAATCTCCAAATGTGTAAGGATTATAGGAAATTGTACCAAGAAGAGTTGTTGAATGATGATGAGTTCATCAAAAGTAATGACTTCAATAAATTCATAATCTAGTGAAAGCAATAGGAGCTAGGTAGTCAAATCCAAGTTACTAATGGGACTAATCCTAACAGTGAGGCTCTACAAGCCCTAGCCAGATATTACCCTAGCTTAGAGAGCATTACTATGGATGAGGCTAGGAAATTGGTAAAATCAAGTCAAATGTTGCTTGTGCCAGGATGGGATCTAGCTTCAACCTTCATCACAGATCAGATCCGAAGACAACCAAAGGCCCAATTGTCTTATGAGACAAAAATTGGAGAAATGATCAAGGGATGTGGATATGATCCAAGATCTCAAAAAATTACAATGTGGTATCTTTCTCCAAGAACACAAAAACCTTCCCTGGTTAGTGTTCCTGAGAAAATAGATGGATAAAAAATTGTATGGACAGTTCAAAACACAACAGACCTTGAAGTCTCCAAGGTTGTTACTCACTTTGCCCATTTAAATGAGGCTAGAACTTTTTAACTCTACAATAGATATGGGAAATTATTTGATGGGACAATAGCCTTAGCTAAGGATAGAGAGAAAATCTTTATTGAAATCAAGGTTATGGAGGAAGAAATTGAGTTTCTAAAGGTAAAATTAGAAGAAGCATCTAAGCTTTCTCCCCCTCCAGTCCTTGAAATTGAAGCTCCAACACCTCCAATGATAGAGGAGCCTGATGTGTCAGCTGAAAAATCCAACAAAGAGAAGAATGAGGTTTCACTTCATGCTTTGGAAAAAATTATGAAACATTGATGTGTGTGTGTGTGAATTTTGTACCCAGCTATAGACACAACACTTTAGTAAAACATTAGAGGTTAGCTGAAATTGAAATCGTGCAATGAAATGAAAACTAATCTAACCAGGTGATTTACTACCTTCTAATAGATGTGAGTATGTATTCTTAGATTGGATTGAGATCAGTGACCTTGATGACACCTAAACGAAGGATTTGAATGCAAAATTTTGATATGAAATGAGATGCAAATTAATCTATATTTTTGGATTTTAGATGCAATAATATGAAAAATTGATATGAATCTATTCTAGATGAAAAAATGATATGCAATGCAATTAATCTAACAATGATATACTAAATATGAATGATCTCACAAAAGTTGTTGATTCACAAAAGAAGCTCCAATTCTTCAGATACCAATTCGCCAGCATAAGTTTACAAATTCTGAGATATATGAGATTATGAAGAGCCAAGCCTTGAATTTATAGAAATCCATAGATTTGGAGGTGCATGGAAAAAGCCATAAATCACTTAGTTCTTTTTGAGTTAACAAGGAATTAAAGATAATTAATTCCCAATAAATCATGCAAAAATAGCTTTTTGATTTAAATCAGAAGTTGAAATTAGCTTTCAACTCAAAATAGAGTTGAGTTTATTTTTAAACCAACTTGAATTGATTTTCTGATTTATAGTTCAACTGCTTTTTGGATGTGCATAATTAATTATGAATTAATAAATAAATAAAGTGATTTATCCTCAACTTAATTGATTTTGAAAATAAAACAACTGATTTATGGGTTAATCAATTATTAAATCAAACTTTTATTCCAAAATAATATCATTAAATATGACAACTTGCTTTAATTAATTAAATAAGAATTTAATTAATTAATGATAGGAATTTTGATTTATTGTCAAATTTAAATAATAATAATTAAGAATAAATATAATTAAATTCAATTAAATAATTAAGTGGCAGTATTAAATCTAATTAATTAAATATTCAGAAAATTCAATTAATCAAACTTTACGATAAATAGGATTTATCTCCAAATAATTATTAAATTAAAGATAATTATGATAAATAGGAATATTACTAGGAATATTCCCTGATGCAGAATTTATGATGATCAATTAGGATTTGATGATGTTCAGATGTACCTTAGGTTAGCACTTCGATGTCAATTTCATTCGATATGTTGATATAGGAGGTTAATGATCTTATGGCCCATTTTTGGGGTATTACATTTTGCCCCTCTTTGAATTGCTAAATGAAGTGCAGTGGTTCAAAGACAGTCTATGTATGATGTTGAAACTGATTTGAAATTGATATTGATATGAGACAAAAGCTGATTAAAGTTGATATGAAGATAATAGGTCCAAAGATAATGTTAACTATAACAGTAATGAGCCAATGATTGCGAAAAAGTGTCAAAACACCTGATTCTGAACCTTATGATTGTGAAGAAGTGAGTGACCGATTCCAGACCCCATTGTCGATAAGAATCACATTGGTATCACATTTGAACCCTTCAATTTTTGAAGAACCAAGGAAATAACATAATTGAACCGATAGTTACAAAAACTAATACAATTTACAAGACTAAGAGAATACTAGATTGATATGGATCTTGATGAATCTGATATGCCCTAAGCGATGATTGATTTGCCCCAAGCGATGAGGTCTTTTTGATGAATCAATAACTAGATGTGGTTGTTGTCTTGATTATTGAGGAAAGATATGATTTCAGCTTTAATTTACAGACTTTGAATGATGTGCAATACTATGCCCCCTTCGGGATAAAATTGAAATCTGACAAGAAAGTTAAGCATTGATAGTTTAGAAGCATGTTAATTGATTTGAGAAGTGGTTATACACATTTGAAAATGCATTATGCATCGTTTGGGGGTCCAGAAGACCAAGTTTGACTAGGTTTGACCATGAGTTGACCATAGTTGACCTAGTTGAAATTTCAATAGTTTGACATAAGATAATCAATTAAGTTGAATACTTGATTTCTATGATGATTGAAGGTTGATTATGCAAGCAGTAGACCGTCCTAGGTCCAAAATTTTTAAATCATGATTTTGACATAGTAAATGATCTCAGATTTCAATTTTGATCCCGAAAATGGATTCAGAACATTGAAATTAGCCAGAGGTGCAATTTTTCTAAAAAATAGAGCACTTTTGAAAATTAGGTCAAAAGCTATATAAAGGTCGGAAGGGTCATTTTCAATTCATTTCAACCTTTTGACTTTAGAAACTTGTGGAGCCCTCTGAGCAAAAATGATAGATAAAGTGGTAGAGCCGAAGGTACCTATGAGTTCGCACCAATTTGAGTGCAGCTGGAGACACTAGAGACCTCAGCAATATGGACATGCAGTAGGTGGACCTCTGTGCTTTGCTAAAATGTCAATTTTTCCATGTTTTATAGGATTTTAGCAATTTTTTGTATGTTTTTCCTTTTTTTATTTTTGCATGCATGGAAACTCGTACGACTCCCTAGCGGGACTCATACGATTTTTCAACTGTATCTAGAGCGTCATTTCATAGGCCCCCATGACTCATATCAGAGGGACCCATGAGTTGTACGATAGTTTATTGGGTCCCTCATAACTCGTACGATGAGGGATGCATTGTCGTGTAACTATTCTTTGTCATTTGGTATGATGTAGAAACTTGTATGACATTTCATGCCAGTCTGAAGTGTCGCATGGAAAATAGTGAGCTTAAAACTTAGCATTAGGTCAAATTTTTTATTTTTTTGATCTCTTAGCCTGATTACTGACCTGTTAACCTACCTTCTGAAATACTAAACTACCCCATTTCTGCCCTTGTAACCTATTTTGTGACCGAATTACTAATAGGATTCCCTATTTCTGTGCTGTGTAGGTCATATATCCAAATGTACATGTTCGAATCTCGCATCCTGCCACACAGAGACTATGTGTGTCATTGCCAGACCCTATGAGGGTCCACCTTGCTTCTTGTGGATTTGAGAACTTGATACATTTACCTGAGATTAGGGTAAATCATAGACTTTTGACTACTCTGATTGAGAGATTTCACTTGGAGACCCAGACATTTCACTTGTTGATGGGGGAGATCACTGTTACCCCTGAGGATGTGTACCATATACTGCATATTCCTTTTCATGCAGGCCAACGACCAAAGTATGTGAGTTTGGGGAACTCAGGTCTATTATCTTTTAGACGTCTCTTTGGAGATGAAACTTAGATGACGGCCTCCATTTCCTAGGAGACCTTAGTTCAAAGATATGGATAGATGCACTGGCTAGAGTGCATCATTTCCGGGATGATTGGTGGTATTATCATGTCTGACCGTCAGCAGAACAATCTTTTGATAGGTTGGGCCCCTATGGTAGCACGTTTGATGGCCACTCCCTCTAAGTTGGCATGGGGTCAGTGTCTATTAGCTCACATGTTCTCTGAGATGCATGAGGTAGTGTATCAGGAGAGAAAGTCCTTTACTGTAGGAGCTCTAGTTTTATAGATATGGGCTTGGGAGCACATCCCAATGTTAAGACTAGTGTGTACTTCATATAGGTAGCCTCAGGAGCCTGTCATCTATATATATGCTTGATATGTTATATAGGGATGGATGGGCCACACTGAGTACTGGAGGTGATGCCTTGATGATATGACATTTGTGAACTAGAGATGATATGTAGCCATTGAGCCTTGGCCTACTTCTCGAGAGAAATTTAGTTACTTCTTCCAGAGCTGTGTACTGATTAGGAGGTCATCCTCCACTATAGAGAGGTTTCTTATTACCAGGGTCTGGCGACAGTATGGACGTATACAGGATGTCCCAGAGGATTATGCTACATATGCATGAATAGGGTGTGAGATTGGACTTGGATGGATGTAGAGGCTCTCTTATGGTTTGTGTTCACAAGAGTACAGTGGTATTGTCGGTAGGGACTGGGAGTATAGACCAGATGTACTCGATGCTGGTGTTACTAATGGATTCATTTCATGGCTTGCTGACCATCCCATTCATAGATTTTCTGATCCGACTGAGCTGATACCCTCTATGGAGGAGGTGATGGACATTACTAGTGCTCTGATGGGATAGGTTCCTAGACCTACACAGTCTCCTATCATACACCACACACCTCCAAGACCCAGAGCGATGGCTCCACCATAGAGACCATTAGGATAGATGAGGACCCCTCATCCCACTAGTTCCATAGCAGGTAGATCTTCTAATTCTCACAGATAGACTAGGGGAGAGGGTGGTACATTAGGTGGAGTTGGTTCAACTAATGAGGTACTAGCAGCCGAGCAGGTGGAGATACCGATCCCCTACAGGATGATACTAGATTTTATCTAGGTGCTAAGATCAGATGTCATAAGGCGCAGAGAGAGGATACTACTGAGCAGGCTCCCCTAGATATTGAGATGCTAGATGTTGATCCTACTACTCCTCCTACTCCATAGGACACTATCAGATAGCTTATTACATAGGTCAAGGACCTAAAGATGCATAGTGCTTGATGGGAGGAGCAATACATAGAGGTAGATAGATAGTGGATTGAGCTACGTGCGGAGGTACAAAGGTTACAAGAAGAGGTGATTCATCAAACCTCACGAGTAGCTTACTATGTGTCCACATATTATATAGTTGTTCTTGCTGCATAGAGAGTTCCCTCCTATTCATAGTACATGATGGCATCGGAGGGAGCTAGAGCACCTAGAGCAGAGGTAGTACTAGATGCACCACTTCCAACTCCACCAAGTGCAGAGGATCAGGTTGAGAGCTGATCGATTTGTGATATGTTCTGACATTTTTGATCTTTTGATTCTAATATACTATTTTGATTCTGATAGCTCAGCTGAGCTCATTCTTTTGTATACTGTGCCAGTAGTGCACCCTTGACTAGTTTGAGATTTTTGATATATATGAGATTGATATTTTGGTTGTGACTTCATTTTTACTTGTCATGATTAGATTTATGATGATATCATGTGATGCTTATGCTATGAGTATAGTAGAATGTATGTATGGATATATGCAATGTAGTGATTTCTTTCATATGTATGGATGCTATGCAAATGTATTAGATTATGGAAATATGTATGTATGATTGTATGCTTATGCACATGGATGAATTGTAATGCAACAAATGATTATGATATGTAAATGTAATGATACACATGATATATTTTGTAGGCATTGATGAAGACAAGTAATCAGTCTTATGTCAAAAAGGATGTTTAACCCAGGAGGATAATTGCTTGTGAGTCTGTGAAGAGACCTTTGAGTTAGGTATCAACTCTTGTTAGATTTGAAGAGACATTTGAAGAATCATTTAAGCATTGTATTTTGGCCATTTGTGAGATCATGCAAACATGCAAAATGCAAAGAACCAAGAAAAGTAAAATGCAACCTAAGACCTAGGACCTAGTCACTGATCATGTGTTGGTCATTCTCATCATTGAATTTTTAGGTAACCAGATAAATCAATACAATGCCCAATAGTTATGAAACTATAGACATATGAATATCAATTTTTATGTGCAAGAATAAATACAACACCCACTGGTCAATCAACCATAGATATATGAATATTGATTTTGTTTTCGGAATGTCAGATTAGATATAAGCACCAAGGCACAAACGCCAGGATGACCTGAATATCATGTCCATTTTGATATTGCAATTTGTATAAGCATCAAAACATAGACATTGTGATGACCTGAATACACCTTGCATTACAAACACATCAAACAGTCAAGAGATTATTCTAAATCCAATGTGAATTACCCACAGTGACCCTTTATCATTCGCATCCTTAGGTAAGATCACATTTCACAGTAGGAGATAGAACTCACTCAAAAAGACAATAGTTAGATCAAACTTCCTTGGATTTTCTGGGTATCAATGGTCAAGGTACGCATGGCCATCCAATTCAAGATAGAGGCTCTTATAGTCGAACACCATTTCAATCCAAAATTTCCAAAGTTGTTAGATTTTCACATACAAGTAGAAGACAAAGAAAAGATTATGCCTCCATTCATCACTCTCTAAATCTTGTAAAGGACATCATTGAAGAGCTTGTGGGAACAAAATATGCAAAAATCTCAATGTGAATCAGTAAGCATACAAGGAGATAAAAGCATGTAAAAAGAACAGATTGTTTTAAGTTTGTTTTTTATTGCATTGTTGTAGATGCAAAATCCTTTTTGGAGACAAGATAGACTAAATAACTCAGATGAAGCTTCAAAGGACTCTAACTAGATATGATATGTCTCAAATACATTGGAGGCCTAAGGATATGACTTCGATTGCCCCCAAGTTTTAACATTGACAGGATACAAAGGCTTGAGCTGATTGGTGTACAAACTGACTTATTGAAAATAGGAATGTGAAAATAGACCGGGAGATATGTACAAACTAAAGAAACACTGAAAGCTAGGAAAGACAAAGATTGCACTGATAGATGGAGTGTTTTGAAACAAGTGGCACCGGTTTGCTGATTTTTCACCATCTTGGTAGAGATTCTATTTTTGCTACCAAGGCACTTGTTTCTACGTTTTCACCAAGGAACTTTTCTTTTTTCTCATTTTTTTTTCTTTTTTCATTTTTTCAATCTTTTTGTACTTTTGATTTTTTAAATTTTTTTATGAATCATCAAGGCACCTATTGCTAGGTTTTCACCAAGATGTTCATTTTTTCAGGACTTTTTAAAGACATTTTATCATACACTGAATGCCTTAGGCATAGAATTTCTTCAAATGTAGAATGTTGATTGGTTCTCGGACCTGTTCTCCTTTAGTCATTGAGAGTTGATAGGCACCAGAGCCAAAAGTAGTAGTGATAACAAAGGGACCCAGCTAGTTGGGTTTAAACTTCCCCTTATGTTCTCCATGTGATTGATTTTTAGGATTCTCTCTCAAGACTAGATCACAATTGAAATTCTCTGTGTTTGACTTTCTTGTTGTAACCTCTAGACATTCTCTTCTGATATAATCTAAGATGATCATACGCTACTTGTCTATGCTCATCTAGTAGTTCAAGTTCTTGCAACCTAAACACTCTGTAGTCATCATCAGTTACTAGACCATGCATTTTGATTCTTAGTGATGGGATTTCAACCTCAATAGGCAGGACCGCTTCAGACCCATTAACTAAAGTGAAAGGTGTAGCCCCAATGGGCATTCTGACACTTTTTCTATAGGCCTAGAGAGCTAGATTAATCATGAGATGCCAGTCTCTTTCCATTTTATTAATTGTACGGTGCAAGATTTTCAATAAATTCTTATTAGAAGCCTTTGCTTGGCCATTCCCTTGAGGATAGTAGATAGATGACCAATATTGTGTAATCTTGAATTTAGCACATAAATCATCTAGATCTTTGTTCTTGAATTGTCCACCATTATCTATGATTATGGAATGAGGTATCCCATATTTGCATATGATATAGTTCAATATGAACATAGATATTTGTTTTCTAGTTGCTTGTGTCAAAGGGACTGCTTCTACCCATTTTATAAAATAATCCGTAGCTATGATTATATGGGTATGTCCATTAGAAGAATGTGGATGTATAGCTCCTGTTGGAGATTTTCCTTGCAAGACCAAACTTGAATCAATAGATGAGCTTGATTCTCAGGGTAGGCACTCAAGTTTAACAAGAAAATAGTCCAATTGATGAGGATAGAGAACATCCTCCTTCTTTGAGCTCCACATCACTAAGGTGGGTATTGCCTTATCTACACACTCGAGACACCTCATGATAAACAATAGGCCTATTGATAGATTATTGTGGAATAGTCTTCAAACCCTTATAGGTATCCTATACCTCAATGAAACCAATTCTTAATGCAATAGCCCTACTTGCATAGAATGAATATGAAAACTAGAGACCTAATCCTAACAACATAAAAGGGAAAGGGTGGAACTTAATGTAAATGATTTTAAAGATGGGTGAAAGGACCCATGAGATGCCCAAAGTCCCCATAGACCAGTGCCTTATCCATTGGGCCACATAGTCAAATACACTATTACAATAGATAGTTATGAAACAAGAAGACAAAATACTCAATGTGTTGATGCCTAACATCAATCACACACCATGACCAAACCTCACTTTAACAACCCACCTGTGTATTCAAGTATGTTATTACCCATCCAAAAGATTTTAACCCTCCCCTTAGAAGAGACCTATAAATAGATAATACATGAACCAGCATCCACTGGAAGACAAGCATGACATATGTTTGACACCTTAGCTCATACATACATGAAAACTAATCCTAAACTAGTTATCTTTGTGAAGACAACTCCACTTGCAAACACATAGGCAATGCAAACAGAAAAATCAAAAACCCTTGATGTATGATTAATGAATTCAAGATTCAAATGGAGATAGCTTGATAATAGTAAGAATATACTGAACCCTCATACATAAGACAAATCAATTACAATACATGTATCATATTCCCTGAACCAACAAAGGAAGAAAGAACACCCTATATGTAGAGAAGTAGAGTAAATCTATAGGAAAATGACCCTTCATGGAACCAGTTCTCCTCAAAATTATAGAAGGAACCCTTACAAAATCAAAACTTCAACTATTTATACCACTAACTACCTTGGAATCCCAAAAGAATTTAGTATGCAACAAGCTTTGGATAGCTAGGGTTAGGGTTTCAATAACTACACCAACCCTAATTACAACAAAAATTACTGCAAGGGTAGGAAACCAAGCAATCTCAGAGAAATAGATCCAGAAAGATCCGCAATCATGAAAATCTATGAGATCAGGACAGAGAACCAAGAATTTAGCCATAAAAACTAGCCTGTCTAGCCACCTGTAGCACAAAACCATCCCTCATAGTACAACAAAACATCCTACAACAATTGATCAAGGCAACCTGGACCACACTGCAACCATCTAAAAGTCATTTCCACCAACCTTGACCACTTGATCAATAAATTTCAGTCCTTTCTGTCACGAAAAACCATCAAAAAATTTGAATTTGAACTTTAACGGTCAGATTCATGGTGCCTGCAACATATAAGCGATCAATATTTGAAATCAGATCAACTTTAAGTCCTGACCATTCGATCTCTCCTTTTCGTGGTATTTATGATTTACCTTATATGAATCCCAGTAACATTTAGTGAACTGGTGACTGAAGGTTTCTGCCAGTTTGTGAAATGCTTTATGTCATCGCTAAAAATTTTAGTTACTACATGACCTTCCTACACTGAATCGCCAATCATTTTGGAACACCGCCAATTCTTCTTGTGAATGAGAGAAACCTTTTAAAATTTGTCAGCCCGCCAACCCTTTTCTTAGGACCGCTAGACTCCTATACCCCACATAGGCCTACTTTATGCCATCTATCACCACCTCATTCACCATTGTAGCCTAGTCATCACTAACAAAGGACCCACCGCAAAGCTTCCCCTTTTAGTGAAGATCAACGACTGTCATTATACCATGCATTTAACTATCATGCATCTTAACCCAGTAGTATAGTGATAACCACAAGATCCTATAGTGTACTAACTCCCCTGAGACTGGTGGATCCACTGACAAGTCCATCTCAACACACATGGACTAACGGGAACATGCCCAAGTCACCACCACCTGTCAAAGGACCCACCCATGTCAATCATCTGAGAAAAGTAGAAATGACGGTTGGCGTAGGATCTCATGGCTCTGACAACTTCCATAAGAACTTACACCAACCGTAGATCTTTTGCAGATGTTAGGTCCCACTGATAGACATGCAAGCAACCAGGTCCCACTGACACATCCAGGAAAGATTTGAAATCAACAGATGGTGCATGATCTCAAAAGGGAGGAATATTCCTTAAGATCATGTGTCAATCATAGATTGAAAAGGCTTTACTATAGGCCCCACCAATAGGATATCTAGTCACTCACCTGTGGACTAATTAGATACCGCCATTTGTGCATACGTGTCAATGGACCCACCTATTTGAGAAGCGCTGTATCATAAAGAGAATCAACGGTCATTGCAAAAGTGCATAGCTCTGACACATCTCATGAGAACATATGACCACCGTTATATTGACATGGTGTTAGAAAGCCTGGGCCTGGAGACCATGTGAACATGTGACTAAAGAAAAGAAATTTCCATGCCAAGTCGCTAACTATTAAGAGATAAGCCATCAGGAATAGGAGAATACACGAACACTGTGTTCACCCAATCACTAAATAAAAAGATTAAGTACCCGAGGATAAATGAATAAGAGACCAACGAGGAAAAGAAAAGTGCACATGCATTTAACAAGACTATAGTGGCTCAAAAAGGTAAAGACAAATTAGAACAAGACTAGGGCTTTTCTTACCAACGTCTAGATTTATGAATTTTTTTTAAGGGTTTCAAGCTAGAGACATAAAAATATTTGTAGGGACCAAGGGAAAAAAGGTAAGGCCATGAAATTTTTTGCACGTGCTAACAATGACTCTAGTTGGGGATGATGGGTAACTTGTACCCATGCAAGAATTCAAGATTTCTGGGAGAGCAGACCACCCATAGGACAAAACTAGGGACCTCAAAAACTGGCAACTGAACCAGGAAAAGAAACACATAATAGGAAAGTGAAATATTTACAGAGATCTACAAAATTTTACAAATTTATTTAGTGGCCCCAGGCCACCAAAAGAAAATCAGTGACCCTCATGAATCAAAAATCTGATTTTCATCCACATATGTAACCAGACACTTGAAACTGTCATGACCACCTTGCTGCCAACATATGTTATAATTCATGGGTAGAAGAAAAAAATTTCACTAATCACTACCTATGTCTTTCTAGTCACAACTACCATACTCATATTCATATTCCAAGAAGTAAGGAACATCACTCACTTCTTGATGACTGGAAATAATAAAAGGATCAAGTAATGCATCCGAAAATGAAAAAAACTGAGCATCATGCATTACATAAAAAATACCTGGCTGAGAAGGACTTGGATCCTCTGATTCACCTTCACATACTACCTCAACCACTGAACAACTTGGTTCCTCCCTGATATCTTCATGAATTGGATCATGAACCTAGTGAAGGTCTTCTTCAAAAATTTTGTCATAGGGGAACAACTGATCTGCATCATCATTTTCATCAAAAGAAATTCTATCCCAACTATTGAAGACTAAGTCCTCAACACTGTCACCATCACTATCATATTTAGAAAAATAAGGAAAAGGGTTTGAACAAGAAACTTGTTCATCAATAGAATTCTTATGACAGGATAACACACTATCATGACCTTCAACTTCTTCTTCTGCAGAGTCACCACAAGAGGGGAACTGTAATATACATGGGTCCTCAGGGTCACCTTGAAGACTGGCCACATTATCAATGTCAAAGAATAAATCATAGGGGAGCTTCAAATCAAAATCCACAACAGGTGCATACCTTTGAAATTCTTTAGCCAAGAGTGCTAAAATCTCTTCACTACTCAATGGACTTTGGGCTTTATCTTCATCTTCCTCAGCCTCACCCCTAGTGCTGAAAGTATCATCCCTGTTAGGAACAAGGATAGACATCTCTAGCCTTAAATCATCTTGTGTGGATAAACCAATGCAGGAATCATCATCTACATCATATTCATATTCTTTCCACTCACACAAAACATCATCAAACCAGGACAAGAAACAAGAACTCTGATATTGAAAAGAAAAAAAATCTGCACACAATTTGGAAACATTATCACTCTCAAATCCATCTTTAGCACTCTCATATGCAATGATCTCAATGTCAAATTCATAATAAATATCCTCTACAAAATGAGAGTCAACATCAGAACTACCGGTCTCCTCATGATCAACATAAAGAGAAGCCAAATGCCCTCAACCTCTTGTCCCCCATTAACTGTTAGTTCTTAGCTTTCAAGGACATAACCCCAAGTGCATCCTCAAGCCCAAGGCTATCATCACTAAGTATCCAATCTCTAACACATATATAATACTTTTCCCACAATTCATCTAATCAACTGGTTGACTCATGAAAACAAAGATCCAAGAATAAACCAATGAACACAGATTCTGAAAACTCAACATCATTAGGAAGCTCATTATATACATCCCAAAATATATCATAGAAAAGAGATATGGATACATCCTTCCTGCATCCTACTTTCAATCTCATCAATGACATGCAATCTCTAAGGATGCCTTGCTCAAGGAATGCAAGCTCCTCATCAAGCTTACCCATCAGACCTAATGCAATACTTCCATACAATTTTGCAGAGATGCAGCTGAAAACTTGAAGTATGCAAATCTCTACTCACACCTTATCCTTTTCTTAGTGCTTGATCACTTAATAAGGAAACATCTAGACCTTGAAAAGTACCTAAGAGTTTTGTAGCAGAAGACCTTGTTGATTGGAAGGCAGGGTAGATCTAGAGCTCACCCTGAAACTCCATCAAGTTTTTTGCTATGTAGAGTCGCCACCTCCTTGGAGAGGAAAGTAATGCACTTGTTCTTGTTTCTTCTTCCAATCAACACAAAACTCCACCAAGTAAACATGCACTGTTTATCAGAATATGCATTGATCAAATAGAGAAATCAGAGCCGCCACTCAACACTTATTGAGATGATTGTACAAATGTAAATTTTTTCATTTGACTATTCGATCATTTAACCAGACTCTAGGATACACATAATGGTGACTTTATTTCAATCCCCAATAGAGTTTCCAATTTGTTGGAGCTTTTCCTTGTAAGACCAAACTTGAATCAGTAGATGAGCTTGATTCTCAGGGTAGGCACTCAAGTTTGACAAGAAAAAAGTCCAATTGATGAGGACAAAGAACATCCTCCTTCTTCTTTGAGCTCCACATCACTTAGGCAAGTATTGCCTTATCTGCACACTTGAGACACCTCATGATAAACAATAGGCCTATAGATAGATTATTGTGGAATAGTCTTCATACCCTTATAGGTATCTTGTACCTCAATGAAACCAATTCTTAATGCAATAGCCCTACATGCATAGAATGAGTATGAAAACCAAAGACCTAATCCTAACAACATAAAAGGGAAAGGGTGGAACTTAATGTAAATGATTTTAAAGATGGGTGAAAGACCCCTGAGATACCCAAAGTCCCCATAGACCAGTGCCTTATCCATTGGGCCACAGAGTCAAATACCCTATCGCAATAGATAGCTATGAAACAAGAAGACAAAATACTCAATGTGTTGATGCCTAACATCAATCACACACCATGACCAAACCTCACTTTAACAACTCACCTGTGTATTCAAGTATGTTATTACCCATCCAAAGGATTTTAACCCTCCCCTTAGAAGAGACCTATAAATAGATAATACATTAACCAGCATCCAATGGAAGACAAGCATGACATATCTTTGATATCTCAGCTCATACATAATTGAAAACTAATCCTAAACCAGTTATCTCTGTGAAGACAACTCCACTTGCAAACATATAGGCAATGCAAATAGAAAAATCAAACACCCTTGATGTATGATTAATGAATTCAAGATTCAAATGGAGATAGCTTTATAATAGTAAGAATATACCAAATTCTCATACATAAGACAAATCAATTACAATACATGTATCATATTCCCTGAACCAAAAAAGGAAGAAAGAACATGCTATATGTAGAGAAGTAGAGAAAATCTACAGGAAAAAGGACCCTTCATGGAAATAGTTATCCTCAAAATTGTAGAAGAGGGAACCCTTACAAAATCAAAACTTCAACTATTTATACCACTAGCTGCCTTGGAATCTCAAAAGAATTTAGGATGCAACAAGCTTCAAATAGCTAGGGTTAGGGTTTCAACTACTACACCAACCCTAATTACAAAAAAAATTACTGTAGGGGCAGGAAACCAAGAAATCTCAGAGAAATAGATCCAAAAAGATTCGCAATCATAAAAATCTATGAGATTAGGATAGAGAACCAAGAATTTAGCCATAAAAACTAGTCTGTCTGGCCACCTGCAGCACAAAACCATCCCTCATAGTACAACAAAATATCCTGCAGTAATTGATCAAGGCAACCTAGACCACACTGCAACCATCTGAAAGTCATTTCCACCAACCTTGGCTGCTTGATCAATAAATTTCAGTCTTTTCTATCACGGAAAACCCTCAAAAAATTTGAATTTGAACTTTAATGGTCACATTCATGGCGCCTACAACATATCAGTAGTCAATATTTGAAATCAGATCAACTTTAAGTTTTGACCGTTTGATCTCTCCTTTTCACGGTCTTTATGATTTACCTTATAGGAAACCCAGTCACATTTAGTGAACTGGTGACTAAAGGTTTCTACCAATTCGCAAAATGCTTTATGTCACTGCTAAAATTTTTAGCAACTACGCGACCTTCCTTCGCTGAATCACCAATCATTTTGGAACACTGCCAATTCTTCTTGCGAATGAGAGAAACCTTCTAAAATTTGTCGGGCTGCCAACCCTTTTATCAGGACTGCTGATTCCTAGACCCCACCTGGGCTCACTTTGTGCCATCTGTCACCACCTCATTCGCCACTTCTGCTCCGTCATCACTGACAAAGGACCCACAGCAAAGCTTCCCCTTTTAGTGAAGATCAACAGCTATCATTATACCATGCATTTAATTATCATGCATCTTACCCTAGTGGTATAGCGACAACCGAAAGATCCTATAGCATATTAACTCCCCTAAGATCGGCAGACCCACTGACAAGTCCACCTCAGCACACATTGACCAATGAGAACATGCCCAAGTTAGCACCACCTACCAGAGGACCCACCCACGTCAACTGTCTGAGAAAAGTAGAATCGATGGCTGGCGTAAGATCTCATGGCTCTGACAACTTCCATGAGAACTTACGCCAACCATAGATCTTCTACAGATGTCAAGTCCTAATGAAAAACATGCAAGCAACCAGGTCCCACTGACACATCTAGGAAAGATTCGAAATCAATGGATGGCACATGATCTCAAAGGAGAAGAATATTCCTTAAGATCATGCACCGACCGTAGATTGAAAAGGCTTTACTGTAGGCCCCACTGATAGGATATCTAGTCACTCACCCATGGACTAATTAGATACCACCATTTGTGCATACATGTCAACGGACCCACCTATTTGAGAAGTGTCATATCATAAAGAGAATCAAGGGCGGTCGAAAAAGTGCATAGCTCTGACACATCTCATGAGAATATAAGACCACCATTAGATCAAGATGGTGTTAGAAAGCCTGGGCCCAGAGACCATGTGAACATGTGACTAAAGAAAAGAAACTGCCATGCCAAGTCGCTAACTATTAAGAGATAAGCCATCAGGAATAGGAGAATACACGAACACTATGTTTTCCCAATCGCTAAACAAAAAGAGTAACTGCCTGAGGATAAATGAATAAGTGACCAATGGGGAAAAGAAAAGAACACATGCATTTAACAAGACTTAAGTGGCTCGAAAAGGTAAAGAAAAATTAGAAGAAGACCAGGGCTTTTCTTACCAACTGCTAGATTTATGAATTTTTTGTTAAGGGTTTCAAGCCAGAGACAAAAATATTTGCAAGGGCCAAGGGGAAAAAGGTAAGGCCATGAAATTTTTTTCACGTGCTAACAGTGGCTCTAGTTGGGGATGATGGGTAACTTGTACCCATGTAAGAATTCAAGATTTCTGGGAGAGTAGACCACCCATAGGACAAAACTAGGGACCTCAAAAACTAGCAACTGAACCAGGGAAAGAAACACACAACAGGAAAGGGAAATATTTAAAGAGATCTACAAAATTTTACAAATTTATTTAGTGGCCCCAGGCTACCAAAAGAAAATCAAATACCCTCCTGAATGAAAAATCTTATTTTCATCCACATATGTAACCAAACACTTGAAACTATCATGACCACCTTGCTGCCAACATATGTGATAATTCATGGATAGAAGAACAAAATTGCACTGATCACTACCCATGTCTTTCGAGTCACAACTACCATACTCATATTCATATTCTAAGAAGTAAGGAACATTACTCACTTCTTCTTGATGACTGGAAACGATAAAAGGATCAAGTAATGCATCAGGAAATGAAAAAAACTGAGCATCATGCATTACATAAAAAATACCTGGCTGAGAAGGACTTGGATCCTCTGATTCACCTTCACATAATGTGTGTGTGAAAATTATACTTGATCTGTAGACACAACACTTCAGTAAAATATTAGAGGTTAGCTATAATCAAAATCGTGCAAAATTGAAATCTAATCTAACCAAGCGATCTACTACCTTCTAATAGGTGCAAGATTGAAGTTCTCAGATTGCAATCGAGATCAGTGACCTAGACGACACCTAAACAAAGGATTTGAATGCAAAACTGATATGAAATATGAATGCAATTAATCTATTTTTTTTATAGATATTTTCTATGCAATGATATGAAAACTTGATATGAATCTATGCTAATATGAAAATTGATCTATGATATGCTAAATGATCTAACAATGATATGAAAATGAATCTAAATGAATGTAAAAAAAACAAATTGATCTCACAATAGCCTTGATTCACAATAAGCTTTGATTCTCCAAATTCCAATTCTCCAAAATAGTTGTTCAATTCATAGACGACTTTGGCAAAGTAATCTTGCAAAATTATGAGATGATTTGGGATGAGCTGAAGCCTTAATTTATAGAAATCTAGGGCTTTGGAGGTGCATGGATAAAATCCATAAATCACTCAAATTAACTCAGCTTGATTTTTGAGTTATCTGATAATAAAGATAATTTAATTCACAAAAATATACAAATCATGCAAAAATAGCTTTTTAACTCAAATTAGAAGTTTAGATCAACTTTAAAACTCAAAAATGATGTTGAGTTCCAAAAAGTCAATAACTTGCATTGATTTTCTGATTTGGAATTTAACTGCTCTTTGATTGTGCACATGGATAATTATGAATTAATTAATAAATAAAGTGATTTATTCTCAACTTAACTGATTTTTGAAATAAAACAATTGATTTATGGGTTAATCAATCATTTAATCAAACTTTTATTAAAAAATAATATCATTAAATATGACAACTTGCTTTAATTAATTAAATAAGCATTTAATCAATTAATAATAAGAATTTTGATTTATTGTCAAATTTAAATAATAATACTTAGGAATAAATATAATTAAATTCAACTTAATAATCAAGTGGCAGAATTCAATCTAATTAATTAAATATGAAAATATTCAATTAATCAAACTTAGGATAAATGTGATTTATCGCCAAATAATCATTAAATTAAAGATAATTAGATAAATTAGGAATATTACTAGGAATATTCCCTGATGTAGAATTTATGATAATCAATTAGGATTCGATGATGCTCAGATGTGCCTTTGGTTAGGACTTCTATGTTGATTTCATTCGATATGTTAATATAAAAGATTAATGAACTTATAGCCCATTTTTGGGGTATTACATTTTGCCCCTCTTTGAATTGTTGTGCGAAGCGCAGTGGTTCAAAGACAGTCTGTGTTTGATAGAGATATGAAACGGATTTGAAATTGATAATTGATATGAGACAGAAGATGATTGATATTGATTTGATATGAAGATAATAGGTCCTGAATGACCAAAGATAATGTTCACTGTAGCAATGATGAATCGAGGATTGCAAAAAAAAGTGTCAAAATGCCTGATTCTGAACCTTATGATTGCGAAGAAGTGAGTGACCGGTTCTAGACTCAATTGTCTTAGCAGAACTAGCAGGTATCACATCTGAATCCTTCAGTTGCCGAAGAACCAAGGAAAGAAAACTATGATCCAATGGTTGCAAAAACTGATACAGTTTACAAGATTAGGAGAATACCAGATTTATATGGATCTTGATGAATCTAATATGCCCCAAGTGATGATAGATTTGCCCCGAGTGATGAGGTCTTTTTTGATGAATCAGTAACTATACGTGGTTGTTGTCTTGATTACTGAGGAGATATGATTTCCATAAAGATATGATTTCAAATTTGATTACAGACTTTGAATGATGTGCAATACCATGCCCCCTTTAGGATTAAAATTGAAATCTGACAAGAAAAGTCAGCGTTGAGAGTTTAGAAGCATGTTAATTGATTTGAGAAGTGGTTAAACACGTCTGGGAACACATTCTACATCATTTAGATGTCCTATAGACCATGTTTAACTAGGTTAAACCATGAGTTGACCATAGTTGACCAAGTTTGAAATTTTGATAGTTTGATGTAAGATAATCAGTTTAGTTGAAAAATGGATTTCTACTATGATTGAAGGTTGATTATGCAAGTAGTTAATAATATAAACAATCTCAGATTTTGATTTTGATCCCGAAAAAAGATTCTACTTGCTGTTTCATTAGAGGAACCTTCATGTATGATTTAGCTCTTGGTAGATGTGAAGAATTGATATGAAGATTTGTTTAAGCTTTGAAGTGTTTCCAAATAGTTGTGAGATCATGTACACATGCAAAATACAAAGAGACATGCAAAATGAAATGCAACCTAAGACCTAGGAGCTAGTCACTGATCATGTGTCGATTTGTTATCATCATTGAACTTTTAGGTAACCGGATAAATCAATACAATGCCCACTAGCTATAAAACCATAGACATATGAATATCAATTTGTATGTGCAAGAATCAATACAACACCCACTGGTCAACAACCATGGATATATGAATATTGATTTTATTTTTGGAATGTCAGATTAGATATAAGCACCAAGACACAAATGCCAGGATGACCTAAATATCATGTCCATTTTGATATAGCAAATTGTACAAGCATCAAAACATAAACGTCATGATCATCGAAATACTCCTTGCATGACAAACACATCAAACAACCAAGAGATTATTCTAAATCCAATGTGAATTACCCGTAGTGACCTTTTATCATTCACATCCTTAGGTAAGATAGCATTTCACAATAGGAGAAAGAACTCACTCAAAAAGACAATAGTTAGATCAAACTTCCTTGAATTTTTTGGGTATCAATGGTCGAGGTATGCATGGCCATCCAATTTGAGATAGAGGCTCTTACAGTCGAACACCATTTCAATCTAGAATTTCCAAAGACATTAGATTTTCACATACAAGTAGAAGACAAAGAAAAGATTATGCCCCTAGTCATCACTTTCTAAATCCTATAAAGGACATCATCAAAGAGCTTGAAGGGACACAATATGCAAAAATCTTAATGCGAATCAGTAAGCATACAAGGAGATAAAAGCATGAAAAGTAGAGATTATTTTCAGTTTGTGTTTGATTGCATTGTTGTAGATGCAAAATCCTTTCTGGAGACGAGATAGACTTGACTGACTCAAATGAAGCTTCAAAGGACTCTGACTAGATATGATACGTCTAAGATATACTGGAGGCCATAGGATATAACATTGATTGCCCCCAAGTGTTAAGCATTGATATGATATAGACGCTTGAGCTAAGTGGTGTACAGACTGACTTATTGAAAATAATCTGGGAGATATGTACAAACTAAAGCAAGACTGAAAGTTGGGAAAGACCAAGATTGCGCTGATAGATGGAGCATTTTGAAACAAGTGGCACCCGTTTGCTGGGTTTTCACCATCTTGGTAGAGATTCTATTTTTGCTACCAAGGCGCTTGTTTCCAGGTTTTCACCAAGGCACTTTTTTTTCTTTTTTTTTTTGAATTTTTGATATTTTCTGATTTTTTTTGTGAATCATCAAGGTGCCTATTGCTAGGTTTTCACCAAGATGTTCATTTTTTTAGGACATTTTCCAATTTTAAAGATTTTTTCAGGACATTTTACCATAGACTGAATGCCTTAGGCGTAGAATTTCTTTAGATGGAGAATGTTGATTGGTTCTCAGAGCTCTTCTTCTTCATTCGTTGAGAGTTGATAGGCACCAGAACCAAAAGTAGCAGTGATTACAAAGGGACCCAGCCAGTTGGATTTGAACTTCCCCTTGCATTCTCAATGTGATTGATTTTTAGGATTCTCTCTCAAGACTAGATCACCAACCTGAAATTCTCTGTGTCTGACTTTCTTGTTGTAGGTTCTAGACATTCTCTTCTGATATACTCTGAGATGATCATACACTGCTTGTCTGCACTCATCTAGTAGTTCAAGTTCTTGCAACCTAGACACTATGTAGTCATCATCAGTTACTAGACCATGCATTTTGATTCTGAGTGATGGGATTTCAACCTCAATAGGTAGTACCACCTTAGATCCATAAACTAAAGTGAAAGGCATAGCCCCTGTAGGTGTTCTAATACTTGTTTTGTAAGCCCATAAAGCTAGATTAATCATGAGATGCCAGTCGCTGCTGGTTTTGTTTACTATTTTGTGCAAGATCTTCAATAGATTTTTGTTAGAGGCCTCAGCTTGTCCATTCCCTTGAGGATAGTAGATAGAAGACCAATGTTGTGTGATCTTGAATTTGGCACATAGATCATCTAGGTCTTTGTTCTTAAATTGTCCACTATTATCTATGATTATGGAATGAGGTATCCCATATCTACATATGATATAGTTCAATATGAACATAGATATTTTCTTTCCAGTTGCTTGTGTCAAAGGGATTGCTTCTACCCATTTTTAAAAATAATCTGTAGCAGTGATTATATGGGTATGTCCATTAGAAGAGTGAGGATGAATCATCCCGATAAGATCAAATGCCCATTGATGGAAAGGCCATTGTGTTGTAAAGGGGATTAGATCCCTCCCTAGAGCATGAATTAGGTTGCCATGTACTTGACACTTTTGACAATTCTTAGCAAATTTGATAGACTCTTTCTCCATTTCAGGCCAATAGTACCCAGCCCTAATAAGTTTTCGAGCTAGTGTTAAACCGTTTGAGTGTGACCCACAAATACCATCATGGACTTCCTCTAATGCATGTTGAGACTCTTCCTGTTCTAAACATCTAAGTAGCATACCATCTAGACCTCATTTGTATAGATCATGACCAATGATGACATATCAGGAGGCATTACAGATAAGGTATCTCTTTTCATGGCGGTTGAAGGTATCAAAAATGATTTGGTCTTGGAGATAGGAAAAGAGGTCTTTGTATCTGGATGAATCATGACCAACAATGGTGCAGATCATGTGGGTTTTAGGGGAGTCATATGCAAGATAAGAGAGTGCTTCCACCAAGAACTCGTAGCATAGCTCATGTTCAGGCTACTATAATAAAGTAGATAGTGTTGCCATTGCATCGGCAGCCTTGTTCTCCATTCTAGGAATTTGCTCAAATGTGATAGATATGAAATATTTCTTAAGATCATCTACCATTCTCTTGTAAGGAATGAGCTTTTCATCTTTAGTTTGGTACACATCACTGACTTGATGAATAACAAGTTGAGAGTCTCCATGAATGTGTAGCTCTGTTACTCTCCATTCAATTGCTATTTTCATACCATTCAAAAGGGCTTCATATTCTGCAATATTGTTTGTGTAGGGGAACTTTAGTCTGAATGCTTTTGGGATGGAGTATCCTTGAGGAGTTATGAACAATATGCCTACTCCATATCCATTCTATGTATAGGAGCCATCAAAGAACAACTGCCATTCTCTAGAAGATAGGTGCATAATAGAGGAGTCTAGAAATTCCATTTGCATTGGTGTGTCATCAAACATGGGTGCATCTACTAGTTGATTAGCAATAACTTGACCTTTTATAGCTTTTCTTTCAACATATTCAATGTCAAATTCACTTAGAAGCATGACCCATTTAGCCAGTCTACCTGTGAGGGCAGCCTTGTTGAGTAGGTATTTTAGTGGATCAATTTTTGCTACTAGATGCATGGTATGAGCTAACATATAGTGTCTCAGTTTCTATGATGCAAAGATCACAGCAACACAATATTTCTCAATCATAGAATAGTTCTTTTCATATGCCACCAATGTTCTACTTATATAATAAATGACTCTTTCCTTTTTGTCTTCATCATGTTGTGCTAGCAATGCCCCCAATGATGTGGCTGTTGTGGAGACATATAAGATCAATGGCTTCCCATGAATAGGAGGCATCAAGATGGGAGGATTGGATAGATAATTCTTGATATGGTTAAAATTCTTTTCACACTCCTCATTCCATGCAAATGTCACACCTTTATGTAATGTTTTTGTAAAAGGCTGTGATATGTCCTCTAGCTGTGATATGAATCTTTTGATAGATTGAACTCTTCCTTGAAATGTCCTCATTTGACTAATATTCATGGGAGGTTGCATCTCTATTATAGCCTTGACTTTAGCTGGATCAACTTCAATGCCCTTCTTTGAAACTATGTATCCTAAGAGCTTTCCAGAAGTGACACCAAAATAACACTTCTTAGGATTTAGTCGGAGACTAAAATTTTCCATTCTATCTAGGATCATGCTCAAGTCCTTTAGATGTTCAGTTCTGATCATAAATTTTGCTAAAGTATCATCAACATAATCTTCCATAGTTCGATGCATCATGTCATGGAAAATAGATGTCATTGCTCTTTGATATGTAGCACCAGCATTTTTAAGCCCAAATGGCATGACATTCCAATAGAAGGTGCCCCATGCACATGTGAAAGTAGTTTTCTCTTGGTCCTCTAGAGAAATTTTTATTTGGCTATATCCAGAGAAATCATCCATTAAGGAATACATCTCAAAACCCGTAGTCATGTCCACTATCATATCAATGTTAGGCAGTGGAAAATCATCCTTAGGGCATGCTCTATTCACATCTCTAAAGTCTGTGCACACTCTGATTGAGCCATCTAGTTTAGAAATAGGTACAATATTAGAGATCCACTTTGCATAGTCAATAACTTGGATGAATCCGGCATTTAGGAGCTTCTCTAATTCAGCTTTTACCAAGAGTGCAACGTGAGGATCCATCTTTCTTAATTTTTTCTTGATAGGTTTGACATTTGGAGCTATAGATAAATGATGCATTACAAGATTAGGATCCAATCCTGGCATATCTGAATATTTCCATGAAAAATTGATCTTCTTCTCTGTTAGGAATGTTGTAAATTTTTGCTTCTCTTCTTCTGATAATGATTGTGCTACATGTACCAATTGTGGTTCCTCTGTTGTACCCAAATTGATGGATTGAGTGGGCTTAATTAGAACTAGAGATCTGTCCTATAAATGACTTAGAAGGACATCAAATATCTCATCCTTAGGTGCCTCAGAGAGGTTTTCACCTTTGGATACATCTTTTATTTTTACTTTTGTAGGTTCTGAGACTGCCCCAAAGTGGTTTTCACCCTCATAACTCTTTTTCTTTTTCTTTTTATTCTTATTTTTCTGACTAAGATATTTGATGTCCAACTCGGTCATGCTGATGCTTGGTTCACTAATGGAAGTACTCATAGGCTCAACTACATTTAGGTAGAAAGTAAGGGCATAGTCATTTGGGAAGGTATAAATACCATGGCTCGGATTTATGGAGGTTTGATCAATAAGTTCTGGATATTGGATAGTCAAAGTAGGGAAAGATTGGGAGATAGTGTTTACAGATATGGATCTATCATCATTGGTACTAACCTGATGCTCAACTTCAAAGGTGATATTACAACTTAAGACATTCAATTTGGGAATAGGCTCAATGCCATCGTGGGAGTTCAATTCAGCCATAGGTAGATCAGACTCGATAGGTTCATCATTTCGCTCTAGACTCACATTGGGATTAGGTACATATTTGTGAATAACATCAACATGTTTCTCTATAATAAGCTCATCTTCATCTGGTTCTAGAATGGCTCCCCATTCATAGTCATTTGATTTAGCTTCTGATTCAGGATCTCTAGGAAATCTTAGAACATGAGTAAAGTCGGGGTGAATACCCCAAGAAGGGTTATCCTTAGATTCTAATTTGAATTCATACTCATGGGAATCTATCTTAGAATCACTACCATTTCCCTCTTCTTGATTGTTTTCAAGATTAGCTAGTTCTTGTGTTGCAACTATCTCTTGATTGATAGTAGGTTCTTGTGTTTCTACTACATTAATTCTTTCGATTAGATCACCTTTATCATCAAGAAGGTCTTTGATTTCCTTAGGAAATTTTTCATAGGAGATGAGTTTTGAGCTATTTGAATCACTATCTGATGGTTCTATTTCTTCTTTCTTAAGAAGAGGTTCTCCTGGTGTGATCTTCTCTATGACATGGGAACAATTACCTTTGAGGTGATAGGGTTTCTTCTTAAATCCTAAGCCAACTTTGTTTTTATTTTATCTACCAGTATGTGGGAGAGGTGCCTCAAGACCTTTTCCTCTGATTCCTAGAGGTCCTTTACTTGAATATCCCATCTTAGCTATTAATTTATCTCCTGGACCATACAACTTAGAAGGGAGTTTGGATACAGTAGAGTCACTAGTTTGAACAACTTGAGATTCAGGTTCATCTTTATATAGCCATGATAGCACAACTGCATCCTCTTTAAACTCTTTCTTGGATACTTGTTCTACTACAAAATTCTTTTATATGCCTCAAGAGGTTCTTTAGAGTCTGGTTTGGATGGTTTCAAAGATTTCCCATAAGACTTAGGTGAGATAGGGAGAGATGTCAAAGATAAGACTAGCTTGATAATATATTCTCCCATACTATTTTCTTTGATATTAACCTCTTTTGCAAGATCTTCCATTTTAGATGTGGATGCTTCTTTAGTTGGTTCAAGGGAAGATTCTCTGTTATTAGGCACAAGCTTATCTGCACTTTCCTTCAAGGTGTTGCAAGTTGTATTCAGATCTGTGGGGATAGTAACCTCTACTCCTTCATAAGGAAACTTCAAACATTGATGGTATGTAGAAGGAATAGCTTGCATTTCATGTATCCATGGTCTCCCTAGAAGAATGTTGTAGGCCAAAGGTAAATCAAGCACTTGACAGATGGTATCTTTGATAACTGGACCCACTCTAATAGGTAAGATAATGGTGCCTTTAGAAGATCTTTCTTGTTCATCATAGGCTTTGATAGTTATTTACTTTCTAGGATCAATAGTCAATTCTGAAAATCCCAATTGTGTGATCAAGCCGTAAGAACAAATGTTGAGGCCAGCGCCCACATCTATCAACACACATTTGACTCTACAATTTTGGATCAAGAATTCTATATGCAAAGGCTGATTATGTGGGTGACTCAAGGAGTTGTCATCTTCCTCTAAAGAGGAGATATATTGTAGAGATGTAAGATGTCCAACCATAGTCTGGAACTTGTCTAAATCAAGGTCATCAGGAACATTGGAACTGAGCAAAGCTTTATCGAGAATGGCTCTATGAGCTGGAGATATTTGAAGCAACTCAAACATGGAGATTTTCGCATTAGTGTGTTGGAGTTGTTGGACAATGCTATAAGATGTATGCCTTATATCCTTTGGATTGGAAGATTTGGAAGCAGCCTTCTATTTAGAAGCAAATGAAAGATTGAAGGGTACCTTAGGGACATTTGATGAATCTGGGATTTGTCCTTTCAAATGCGTTTAAGCTTGTGATTGAGTAATTGTGTTAGCTGAGGAATGATCTCTATCTTTTTGTATGACTGTGATGACATTGCAACTTTCAGAGAGACATGGTTCAACCATATTGATGACAGCATTATTTTCAGGGTAGGCATAGTTGACTTTTGCCCCCATATTAGGCTGAGAAGTTGAAACTTTTTTACCATGTTTCAGAAATGGTTCTGTGAATGTTGTATGATCATTATTGCTCTGAGGATTGTCAATTGTGATGTCTCCACTATCGATCAGATCTTGAATGGTATGCTTCAAGTGGTAGCAATTATTAGTTTTGTGACCTTTACTCTGATGGAAATCACAGAATTCATTTCCTCTCCACCATTTCAGTTTGGGGTCCTGATCATTTGGTCGGATTAGTGGTAAAAAGATGATGTTATCGGCCAGTAGAGTTTTCATAGCTAATTATAAAGACTCCCCTAGAGGAGTAAACTTTTGATGTTTATCCCATCTTTTGTATCCTGGCTTCTTTTGAGATGGTTCAAAGGACTTTTGCTTTGAAGCTTTAATGGCTTGAGTACCAAGAGTGAGATTATAGGCTAGTGCCTTTGATGGGGCATGGACAGTGTCAACAATGCCATCTATGATGATGCCTTTGTTCTTGTTCCAATTTTTGTTCTTTTCTTTAGAACTGGATCCTGATTCATACTTGTCTTTTTGAAGTGTGATTTCTCCTTTTTTCACAAGCACTTTTTTGATTTTGATAGCATTATCCACCATCTTATCAAAAGATGTATGATCTTGCATTTGTAGAGGATAATTGATTTCTAAAACAAGGTTGTTGATGAAGATTTCCAATTTTTCTATTTTTGGAATAGGTCTAGCATATAGAGAGAACTTCTTCCATCTCTTGAGAAATGTTAGGAATGGTTCCCCTGGATATTGCTTGAGATTACAGATATCAATCATGGTGACTGGATGTTGAATATTGTAGGAGTATTGTTGATAAAATAATTTAATCAACTCCTCAAAAGTTTTGATAGTAGAAGGCAGTCTAGAGAACCAATGGATGGCTGCTCCCCCTAGAGATCGAGGGAAGAGATGCATCAGATAGGTTGGTTCATGCATGAACTCCATCGATTGTGTACAGAATTCTCTGACATGATCTTGAGGATCTGAGTGTCCATCATACTTATCATACTTTGGCATCTCCACTCTTTTTGGAAAGGGCAGCATGTACAAGTCTTTGTCAAATGGAAAAGGACATAGAGCCTCCAAGGAGAACTCTTTGGGTTCCTTCTCTTTTTCGAGTTGATTTAGTTTGACTTGTAAAGCATGTATTTGTTTCATCATAGCTGTGAGTGGAGTTTCTTCCTCATGTGTGATGATAGCTTCGACATTAAAATTAGGAGGAAGCTTAGCTCCTTGATGAGCTAATTGTAAAAAGTATGCTTCTTTATCTTCTTTCAAGAAATGCTTCATCATCCATTTGAAGTTATCATCATTTTGATATTGAGCAATTTCTTTAGATGTGGGTTCTTGATCTGCACCATGTTGAGATTGAGCTCTTTGAGAGCCAAAATTTGTCCCTACTTGAGACATGGTAGGAGTTTGTGGACTCCCTGGATTAGATTGATGAGGGGTATGTTGAGTACCTCCGTGAGTTGATGGAGGAGGTATGTAACTAGATTTCAATTGATAGTTGCCAAGACCATCGTCCTCGTAAACACCATAATTGATGAGTTGCTCAAGAGTTGGAGTTTGGAGAGTGGTGATAGATTTCTTGTGAGAGGAAGCTCTAGTCTCCACCATTAACCTCAAGTGAAACAAAAGAATAAGATCCAGACAACCGAAGAATGAATTGAATCAAGATGATCAGATGACGCAACCTTATCAAGGTTTGATTGATTTGAATATTTGATTAGACGTGGATGAAGGATATTATTCCCTGGATGTATGGGTAGGTTCCCAAAAGATAGCGGACAAGATATCACAACACTCAGTCATTTTGATGATTGATTGAAGATTGATAGTTATGACAAGGTTTTGACATGAGATGATAAAGACTCAAATTGATTAAATAGAAGGTTGAATCAGATTCAAAAGGCCACTTTAGGAAAATGATTGGATTCTCAATAGCTACTACTCTATTCTTGACACAATGATTCATTTGACAGATTCTGAAATTAGGCTGAAAAAGCTAAATGTCTGGCAATTTTGACAATTTTCTGACAACTCTTAACAATTTTCCCAAACGACACTCTGCAGACTTGTACGACAGCAGGTAGCCACTGAAATGACACTTGAAAATTTCATACGACAGTTGCAAGATTTTGACTTTGAGAATTTGCTAGCATGAAAACTCATACGACACTGGGTACTCAATCATATGACAGATGGGCTGTAATGAAATGACACTTTGAGAAAACTCATATGACTTTCTGACCTCCTAAGATGACTTTTGACTCCAGAAAAGGATTTTACTTTAGATTTTGCAAATTTTGAGTTTTCAGATTTGAATTGTTTGCAAATTTCAATGTCCAAATTTGAGGATTGTAACAGATTTGTTCATTTTCAATAACCAGATAGATAAACAAGCACACAAAATAGCAAGCAAGTGATTTCAAGCATGTCTAAAAACAATGAACAAGGGAAAAAGCAACCTTGCACATGAACAATCAAGTGACTTATTCATTCTAATCCTCAGAAGTGCTAATTGTGTATGTTCCAAAATGTTTTCCAATGATGCACATATACCCTAGAAAATAAAAATTTGGCATCGCTAAGGTTTTTAGTAATGGTTTGACTCTGCAACTTTTATGATCCAAAAGGGTGAACTCCAATCCCGGTGCACTAGGGTTTTGACACAGTCTGAGAACTTAATCTTTAGGAGCTACTAGGGAGATCTAACAACCCAACAATGAACCATACCCATGGAGATTTCTTCCACAAGGACATTTATATAGCAACTGTTACTACCATAGTGAAAATGGCTATTACCACTTGAGGTTCTGTCAACGCAGTTTTCCCTGTGAAGGGAGTGTCTGCTACGGTTAACCCTCTCTAAAGGTGACTCACAATAGTATACCACAAGGGGACTTGGCTCCAGATCTAAGGGTTTGATGCCTTTTCACTTTTAACCCAAACAAAGCAGGCAGATAAATCTAACATGCTAAGATGAATATTATCTCACCAAGGTCTATGATATCAACCTCACGTGATCTATCAACCTCTCTGGAGAGAGAATGTATCAATCAATAAGGGAAGATGCACAGACCAAGTAGAATGTGAGATGCACTAAGTATACTCCCTACCTACAAGGATTCTATTGTCAAGAAGGATTTCACTGGGAATCCAATCTCTCAAGAACCACAAATAGTGTTCATAGGGCCTAATTACTATGTTTTCATAGATATATGTTTCCAAAAAGAAAATCTACCAAAAGTACCAAAAAAGTAGAAATAAGAAAACTTAACGCTTAAAGAAAATATGAGATGAGTCCACAAGGTGGAACACTTAACACCTCACACAAGCTGAAAACAAGTCCCCAACTTAGAAAACAAGTGAGTTCCTAAAAGCATAAATGGGTTGCCAAGTGGAACACTTAACGCTTATGTCCTGTTGACCCCTACCCTTTAATGTGGCACTGACCTTGCAACCATGGGGTGGAATGAGAGGTCAAAGGATTAGCGAGTCCAATAATCCAAGATAGCAATCAAGATCAATCACAAGTATCTAAGACTACTTAATGAATCTTTAAGGGGTCACAACCTAGTATCAATTATGCAAGTGTGTAGAAATAGACAAAAGCATGAAAAGATGCACACAAGCCAGACACATAAGAGATTTATTTTAAGTCCAAATCAAAATTTTATTAGATGAAGGAGAATACCTAGGATCCTTGCAACACGCTTGGTAGATTTTACCTAATTTTTAGCAATTCTTGTTGAGCTTTTCCATGCAAGCAAGTGACGAACTCTCCAACAATCAAACAAGCAAACAAGATATGCAACATATATTCAACTTATGAAAACCATAGGGTTAGCTCTAAAAATAAATTATTATCAGAAATAATAATCAGCAATTAACCCAAATGACAACTCATATCATTCATTGAACCATGTAAAAAAAATAAGTGTATACCCATCACAAAACTTTATTTTTTTTGCTGCATTTGACCTAGTCAACAAGATCTGATTTTTTTTTTTAATGATTTTGCCCACAAAAATAGAAATTCAAAACAAAGATCCCTACTAAAAAATAGAGAGATTTCTAAAAATGTAAAATTTTTAGAAAAATCCCTTCATTTGTGCCCTAGAGACCTGTTTTATCAAAATAGACTAGTTTTTGTAAATTGACTATTTGAGCTATTATATTGCATCCAAATTTAAAACACAAAGAATGCACCCCCTATAGAATTTAAAGAGATTTCCAAAAATATAAAAATTTCTAAAAAATATGCTGATTTGTGTCAGATATTAATTTTTTTTGGAATTTCAAGAAAAAATTATTAAAAATTCAAAACATCTTAGAAAATTCTGAATTTTTTAACAGTAGCTTCTCTGATATGTGTCCAACCTAAAAAAAAAATTTCAGAGAAAAAATCCAAACCGTTTGAGAGATAAAATTAAATCTTTGAAACTTTAGGGTTTTAGCTCCAAGAATCAAAATCAACATGCAAAGGTGGGTTGCCCCACGCCAAGCACCAAAAGTGTGTGTGTGAAAATTATACCTGATCTATAGACACAACACTTTAGTAAAACATTAGAGGTTAGCTATAATCAAAATCATGCAAAATTGAAATCTAATCTAACCAAGCGATCTACTGCCTTCTAATAGGTGCGAGATTGATGTTCTCAGATTGTAATCGAGATCAGTAACCTAGATGACACCTAAACAAAGGATTTGAATGCAAAACTGATATGAAATATGAATGCAATTAATCTATTTTTTTTATAGATATTTTCTATGCAATGATATGAAAACTTGATATGAATCTATTCTAATATGAAAATTGATCTATGATATGCTAAATGATCTAACAATGATATGAAAATGAATCTAAATGAATGGCAAAAAAAAACAAATTGATCTCACAATAGCCTTGATTCCCAATAAGCTTTGATTCTCCAAATTCCAATTCTCCAAAATAGTTGTGCAATTCGTAGACGACTTTGGCAAAGTAAGCTTGCAAAATTATGAGATGATTTGGGATGAGCTGAAACCTTAATTTATAGAAATCTAGGGCTTTGGAGGTGCATGGATAAAAGCCATAAATCACTCAAATTAACTCAGCTTGATTTTTGAGTTATCTGATAATAAAGATAATTTAATTCACAAAAACATGCAAATCATGCAAAAATAGCTTTTTAACTCAAATTAGAAGTTTAGATCAACTTTAAAACTCAAAAATGATGTTGAGTTCCAAAAAGTCAATAACTTGCATTGATTTTCTGATTTGGAGTTTAATTGCTCTTTGATTGTGCACATGGATAATTATGAATTAATTAATAAATAAAGTGATTTATTCTCAACTTAACTAATTTTTGAAATAAAACAATTGATTTATGGGTTAATCAATCATTTAATCAAACTTTTATTCAAAAATAATATCATTAAATATGACAACTTACTTTAATTAATTAAATAAGCATTTAATCAATTAATAATAGGAATTTTGATTTATTATCAAATTTGAATAATAATACTTAGGAATAAATATAATTAAATTCAACTTAATAATCAAGTGGCATAATTAAATCTAATTAATTAAATATGAAAATATTCAATTAATCAAACTTAGGATAAATGTGATTTATCACCAAATAATCATTAAATTAAAGATAATTAGATAAATTAGGAATATTCCCTAATGTAGAATTTATGATAATCAATTAGGATTCGATGATGCTCAGATGTGCCTTTGGTTAGGACTTCGATGTCGAATTCATTCAATATGTTGATATAGAAGATTAATGAACTTATAGCCCATTTTTGGGGTATTACACATACTACCTCAGCCACCGAACAACTTGTTTCCTCCGTGATATCTTCATGAACTAGATCACGAACCAAGTGAAGGTCTTCTTCAAAAATTTTTTGATAGGGGAACAACTGATCTACATCATTATTTTCATCAAAAAAAATTCTATCCCAACTATTGAAGACTAAGTCCTCAACACTGTCACCATCACTGTTGTATTTAATAAAAGAAGGAAAAGGGTTTGAACAAGAAACTTGTTCATCAATAGAATTCTTATGATAGGACAACACACTATCATGACCTTCAACTTCTTCTTCTACAGAGTCACCACAAGAGGGGAACTGTAATATTCATGGGTCCTCAGGGTCACTTTGAACAGTGGCCACATTATCAGTGTCAAAGGATAAATCATAAGGGAGCTGCAAATCAAAATCCGCAATAGGTGCATACCTTTGAAATTCTTCAGCCAAGAGTGCTGAAATTTCTTCACTACTCAATGGACTTTGGGCTTTATCTTCATCTTCCTCAGCCTCACCCCTAGTGCTGAAAATATATCCCTGTCAGGAACAAGGATAGACATCTCTAGCCTTATATCATCTTGTGTGGATAAACCAATGCAAGAATCATCATCTGCATCATATTCATATTCTTGCCACTCACACAAAATATCATCAAACTAGGACAAGAAATAAGAACTCTAATATTGAAAAGAAGAAAAATCCGTAGACAAATTGGAAATATTATCACTCTCAGATCCATCTTCAACACTCTCATATGCACTGACCTCAATGTCAGATTCATAATTAATATCCTCTGCAAAATGAGAGTCAACATCAGAACTACTAGTCTCCTCATGATCAACATAAAGAGAAGCCAATGCCCTCAACCTCCTGTCCCCCATTAACTTCCAATTCTTAGCTTTCAAGGGCATAACCCCAAGTGCATCCTCAAGCCCAAGGCTGTCATCACTAAGTATCCAATCACTAACACATATATAATACTCTTCCCACAATGCATCTAACCAACTGGTTGACTCATGAAAACAAAGATCCAAGAATAAACTGGTGAACTCAGATTCTGAAAACTCAACATCATTAGGAAGCTCATTATATACATCCCAAAATTTATCATAGAAAAGAGATATGGATAGATCCTTCTTGCATCCTACTTTCAATCTCATCAATGACATGCAATCCTTAAGGATGCCTTGCTCAAGGAATGCAAGCTCCTCATAAAGCTTACCCATCAAACCTAATGGAATACTTCCATACAATTTTGTAGAGATGCAACTGAAAACTTGAAGTACGCAAACCTCTACTCACACCTTATCTTTTTCTTAGTGCTTGATCACTTAATAAGGAAACATCTAGACCTTGAAAAGTACCTGAGAGTTTTGTAGCAGAAGACCTTGTTGATTGGAAGGTAGGGCAGATCTAGAGCTCACCCTGAAACTCCATCAGGTTCTTTGTTGTGTAGAGTCACCACCTCCTTGGAGAGGAAAGTAATGCACTTGTTCTTGTTTCTTCTTCCAATCAACACAAAACTCCACCAAGTAAACATGCACTATTTATCAGAATATGCACTGATCAAATAGAGAAATCAGAGCTGCCACTCAACACTTAGTGAGAAGATTTTACAAATGTAAATTTTTTCATTTGACTCTGATCATTTAACCAGACTCTGGGATACACATAATGGTGACTTTATTTCAATCCCCAGTAGAGTCACCAATTTGTTGGAGCTTTTCCTTGCAGGACCAAACTTGAATCAATAGATGGGCTTGATTCTCAGGGTAGGCACTCAAGTTTGACAAGAAAAAAGTCCAATTGATGAGGATAGAGAACATCCTCCTTCTTCTTTGAGCTCCATGTTACTCAGGCAAGTATTGCCTTATCTGCACACTCGAGACACCTCATGATAAACAATAGGCCTGCAAATAGATTATTGTAGAATAATCTTCAAACCCTTATAGGTATCATGTACCTCAATGAAACCAATTCTTAATGCAATAGCCCTACTTTCATAGAATGAGTATGAAAATGAGAGACCTAATCCTAACAACATAAAAAGGAAAGGGTGGTGTTGGGAGTTCCCTTTTATCTTCAACTTGTAGATTTATACTTTGATGGATAACTTTAATAAAACTTTGACTCTATCACCACTCCAAAGTCTACAAGGAAGAGGGCCAATTAACAAGGATCAACAATTGGATCCTCCTACACTTTGAGCCTTAATGCTCAGGCGGGTGTACCCTTGATTCACTTCTTTAAAGGAATCATAAAATGTTATACCAATATACTCTTTACTAACTAATTTAAGGATTTGATCATTTAATTTGTGTGTGTGTCATTGATGACAATGAAATACCTCCAAAGGATGGACTAGTGCCTTAACCTAGGGCAAAGAGTCACCCAATTACATACATCAACTGAAGATCTTAAATCAAACACTCCTAGGCTTAGGATAAGTGCTTTGCCTATTACCCCTTTCCCTCAAACACATGGACATCAGATTCTTACTTGTTTGTAAACTCACTGAACTCACTTAAAAGACTTTAATCCTAACTTTGTTAGGAACTAGAGATGACTTCACAATACTCTTTGTTTACCATATGCTAATACACTTTGTGACACTAACATATATGAGCTCATAACTGAAATAAGAAGACATACACAAATGCAAGATTGGAACTCAATAGTATTCTCATTAACATATCCAGGATCAATATACAATCAAAGCAACAAAAAAGATAGGAAAAGGGCCCAAAATCCAGCTCCTCTTTCAATATAATATCATCAACAACCAAGGACCAAAAATAAAATTTTGGAACCCGCACTAAGTCAAAAATTTTGCAATATATACCCCCTAGTCATCTTGGAAACCCAAAATAGGTTGCAACAAGCTATGGATGACTAGGGTTAGGGTTTCAACCACTAAACCCACTAGAAACAATCACAAATTTATTATAGGGGAAGAAACCTAGGAAACTAGGAGAAGACAGATCACGGAGTGATTCCAATCATGACAAATCTCACTGAGAAGGTACTAAGAATCATAGAAACACCCAAAATGTCAACCCTGTTTAGCCACCTACAACACACCTCGAGCACAAAGAATAAGGTACAAACCCCTACAGACGATCATGGAACACCCTGGACCACACTGTAATAGCAAGTGCCACCAAACAAATCAAATTTGGCCATGAAAACATTCAATTCTAGTCCTTTCTATCGCTAAGAAACCCTTCAAAAATTCAAATTTGAAATCAAACGGTCAGTTTCAAGCGCCAGCAGTAAATCGACGGTCCACATTTGAATCTAAATCAACTTTAAGTCCTGACCATCTATTTCTTTTATTTCACGGGCTCCTATGACCTTAACTCACTCAGTCACCTTAGGTTTACCTCTAGTGAACATGCGACAAGACATTTCCTATTCATGGAATGAAAATCTTAACCACCGCTTAACCCCATGAATTGGTGAACAAAGGAAAATATTTGACCTCGATCCTTTCTTAGCGAATTGGTGATTGAAGGATATCGACCATTCATGGAAAACTTTATACTACCACCAAAAATTATAGCGATTATGTGAACGCTTGTTCGATGAACTGCTAAAACATTTAGAGAACTACCATCTTTCTTCGTGAATGAGCGAAGCCTTTGAAAATTTGTCAGACTGCCAAAACTTTATCCCAACTGCCAAAAGACTGAGGAAAATATACTGGGCCTGCATCAGGAAGATCAATGGTTGTCTCATCTTCGCATAGCCCTCTAAGATTCCATCAGATCATAAGACAACTGTCAATCGAAAAATCTTTCCTTGCCCTGACAACCCTCTAACAGGATATGAAATCAACGGACATCACAAGATCTAAAACCTCTGACAAAATCCATAAGAACATACGCCTGTCGTCGATTGACTGACAGTGTTAAGACCCTCTGACACATCTGAAAACTAGGTCCCACTGATGATTGCCAACATGTTAATACATAGAACAATAAAATATCACCAACTATGCATACGTGTCACCTTGGACCCACTAATCCTTTACAAGAATCAATGGCTATTGCTATACCACTGCGTTAAAGGTCAAGCATGTCATCTTGGTAGAATGACAATAGCCACAAGATCAAACTAAACTTTAACCTACCTGGATGCCAAGAAAACTAGTCCCACTAATAGGATTCCACTTCATACTCCCGTTAACCAATCAGATATCACCAAATCAGCACACTTGGCATGTGGACCCACTTGAAAAGAAAGGCTACATCATACAATAAAATCAACAACTAGCGTAAAAGCACATAGCTCTGACACATCTCATGAGAACATATGACCACCATTAGATTGAGATGTGTCAGAAAACCTGGGCTCGGAGACAACACGAACATGTGACTAAAGAGAAGGAAGCTACCACACCAAGTCACAAATAGTTAAGAGATACCCGCCTGGAAACAAGAGAATACACGAACACAATGTTCACCCAATTGCCGAGAGGAAAGATAAACCGCTAGGAAACTTGGAGAACTAGCGACAAGCAGGTAATCGCTAGTTCACCGAAATAAAAGACAAACCATCTGAGGACTAAATGAATACATGACTAATGGGGAAAAAAAATGTGCACATGCATTTAACAAGACTTAAGTGGCCCAAAAAGGTAATGAAGAATTAGAACAGGGCCAGGGCATTTCTTACCAATGACTAGTTTCTAAAAAATTTAAACTAAGGGTTTCAAAGCTAGAGAAATAAAATGACTGTAGGGACCAAAGGAAAAGTGCTAGGGCCATGAAATTTTGTAGGAAAAGACCAGATAAAAGATAGAAAACCATGAAAATTCTTTCAAGTGCTAACAGGTGGAACTTAATGTAAATGATTTTAAAGATGGGTGAAAGGACCCCTGAGATGCCCAAAGTCCCCATAGACTAGTGCCTTATCCATTGGGCCATAGAGTCAAATACCCTATTGCAATAGATAGCTATGAAAGAAGAAGACAAAATACTCAATGTGTTGATGCCTAACATCAATCACACACCATGACCAAACCTCACTTTAACAACCCACCTGTGTATTCAAGTATGTTATTACCCATCCAAAGGATTTTAACCCTCCCCTTAGAAGAGACCTATAAATAGATAATACATTAACTAGCATCCACTGGAAGACAAACATGACATATCTTTGACACCTCAGCTCATACATACATGAAAACTAATCCTAAACCAGTTATTTATGCGTAGACAACTCCACTTGAAAACACATAGGCAATGCAAATAGAAAAATCAAACACCCTTGATGTATGATTAATGAATTCAAGATTCAAATGGAGATAGCTTGATAATAGTAAGAATATACCAAATCCTCATACATAAGACAAATCAATTACAATACATGTATCATATTCCCTGAACCAACAAAGGAAGAAAGAACATGCTATATGCAAAAAAGTAGAGAAAATCTACAGGAAAAGGACCCTTCATGGAACTAGTTCTCCTCAAAATTGCAAAAGAAGGAACCCTTACAAAATCAAAACTTCAACTATTTATACCACTAGTTGCCTTGGAATCCAAAAAAAATTCAGGATGCAACAAGCTTCAGACAGCTAGGGTTAGGGTTTCAACAACTACACCAACCCTAATTACAAAAAAAATTATTGCAGGGGTAGGAAACCAAGAAATCTCAGAGAAATAGATCCAGAAAGACCCGCAATCATGAAAATCTATGAGATCAGGATAGAAAACCAAAAATTTAGCCATAAAAACTAGTCTGTCCGACCACCTACAACACAAAACCATCCCTCATAGTACAACAAAACATCCTACAGCAAGTGATCATGGCAACCTGGACCACACTACAAACATCTAAAAGTCATTTCCACCAACCTCAGCCGCTTGATCGATAAATTTCAGTCCTTTCTGTCATGGAAAACCCTCAGAAAATTTGAATTTGAACTTTAATAGTCACATTCATGGCACTTGCAACATATCAGTGGTCAATATTTGAAATCATATAAACTTTAAGTCCTGACCGTTCGATCTCTCCTTTTCGTGGTCTTTATGATTTACCTTATAGGAATCCTAGTCACATTTAGCTAACTGGTGATAGAAGGTTTGTGCCAGTTCACGAAATGCTTTATGTCACTGCTAAAATTTTTAGCGACTACATGACCTTCCTTCGCTGAATCGCCAATCATTTTGGAACACCACCAGTTCTTCTTGCGAATGAGTGAAACCTTTTAAAAATTATCAGGCCACCAACCCTTTTATCAGGACCGCTAGACTCCTAGACACCACCTGGGCCCACTTTATGCCATCTGTCACCACCTCATTCACCACTGCTACCTGATCATCATTGATAAAGGACCCACCACAAAGCTTCCCCTTTTAGTGAAGATCAATAGCTGTCATTATACCGTACATTTAACTATTGTGCATCTCACCTCAATGGTATAGTGACAACCACCAGATCTTGTAGCTTATTAACTCCCCTGAGATCCGTGAACCCACTGACAAGTCCACCTCACCACACTTGGACCAATGAGAACACACCCAAGTTAGCACCACCTACCAGAGGACCCACCCATGTCAACCATTTGAGAAAAATAGAATCGACAGCTGGCGTAAGATCTCATGGCTCTGACAACTTCCATAAGAACTTATGCCAGCCATAGATCTTCTGTAGATGTCAGGTCCCACTAACAGACATGCAGGCAACCAGGTCCCACTGACACACCTAGGAAAGATTTGAAATCAATGGATGGCGCATGATCTCAAAGGGGAAGAATATTCCTTAAGATCATGCACCGACCGTAGATTGAAAAGGCTTTACTACAAGCCCCATCGATAGGATATCCAATCACTCACCTATGGACTAATCAGATACCACCATTTGTGCATATGTGTCAATGGACCTACCTGTTTGAGAAGTGTCATATCATAAAGAGAATCAACAGTCACCGCAAAAGTGCATAGCTCTGACACATCTCATGAGAACATACGAGCATCGTTAGATAAAGATGGTTTCAGAAAGCCTGGGCCTGGAGACCACGTGAATACATGACTAAAGAAAAGAAACTGCCATGCCAAGTCACTAACCATTAAGAGATAAGTAGCCAAGAATAGGAGAATACACGAACACTGTGTTCACCCAATCACCGAAGAAAAAGACTAACCACCCGAGGATAAACGAATAAGTGACCAACAGGGAAAAGAAAAGTGCACATGCATTTAACAAGACTTAAGTGGCTTGAAAAGGTAAAGAAAAATTAGAACAAGACCAGGGCTTTTCTTACCAATGGCTAGATTTATGAATTTTTTGTTAAGGGTTTCAAGCCAGAGACATAAAAATATTTGTAGGGACCAAGGGAAAAAAGGTAAGGCCATAAAATTTTTTGCACGTGCTAACAGCTCCTATAAGATGAAAAGACCATTGGTGAAAAGGACATTGTGTAGTAAATGGAATTAGATCTCTCCCTAGAGCATGAATTAAGTTGCCATGCACTTGGCACTTTTGATAGTTTTTAGCAAACTTGATAGACTCTTTTTCCATTTTGGGCCAATAGTACCCAGCCTTAATAAGTTTTCAAGCTAGTGTTAAACCATTCAAGTGTGACCCAAAAATACCATTGTCAAATTCCTCTAACACATGTTGAGACTCTTCCCATTCTAAACATCTAAGTAGTGTACCATCTAGACCCTATTTGTATAGATCATGACCAATGATGACATATCGGGATGCATTACGGATAAGGTATCTCTTTTCATGGTAGTTGAAGGTATCGGGAATGATTTGGTCTTGGAGATAAGAAAATAGGTTTTTGTATCTAGATGAATCATGACCAACAAAAGTGTAGATCATGCGCGTCTCAGGGGAATCATGTGTAGGATAAGATAGTGCTTCCACCAAGAACTCGTAGCGTAGCTTATGTTCAGGCTACTGTAATAAAGTAGATAGCATTGCCATTGCATTGGCAACCTTATTCTCTATTTTAGGAATTTTCTCAAATGTGATAGATAGGAAATACTTCTTTAGATCATCTACCATTCTCTTGTAAGTAATGATTTTTTCATCTTTAGTTTGGTATACAACATTGACTTGATGGATAACAAGTTGTGAGTCTCCATGAATGTGTGGCTCTGTTACTCTCCATTCAATTGCTATTTTCATACCATTCAAAAGGGCTTCGTATTCCATAATATTGTTTGTGCAAGGGAACTTTAATCTAAATGCTTTTGGGATTGAGTATCCTTGAGGAGTTATGAATAATATGCCTGCTCCTGATCCATTCTGTGTATAGGAGCCATCAAAGAATAACTGCCATTCTTTAGAAGAAAGAGTCATAATAGAGGAATCTAGAGATTCTATTTGCATTGGTGTATCATCAATCATAGGTGCATTTGCTAATTGATCAAAAATAACCTATCCTTTTATAGCTTTTCATTCCACATATTCAATGTCAAATTCACTTAAGAGCATGACCCATTTAGCTAATCTACCTGTGAGGGCAACTTTTCTTAGTAGGTACTTGAGTGGATCAATCTTGGCTACCAAATGTGTGGTATGAGCTAACATGTAATGTCTCAATTTCTATGATGAAAAGATCACAGCTAGACAAGCTTTTTCAATCACTGAATATTTCTTCTCATATGCAACCAATGTTCTACTGATATAGTATATATCTCTTTCCTTTTTGTTCTCATCATGTTGTGCTAGCAATGCCCCCAGTGATGTATCTGTAGTGGAGACATATAGGATCAAAGGCTTCCCTAGAATGGGAGGCATCTGTGTGTGTGAAAATTGTACCTGATCTGTAGACACAACACTTCAGAAAATATTAGAGGTTAGCTATAATCAAAATCATGAAAAATTGAAATCTAATCTAACCAAGCAATCTACTGCCTTCTAATAGGTGTGAGATTGATGCTCTCAGATTGTAATCGAGATCAGTGACCTACATGACACCTAAACGAAGGATTTGAATGCAAAACTGATATGAAATATGAATGTAATTATTTTATTTTTTTTTATAGATATTTTCTATGCAATGATATGAAAACTTGATATGAATCTATGATAATATGAAAATTGATCTATGATATGCTAAATGATCTAACAATGATATGAAAATGAATCTAAATGAATGTAAAAAAAATAAAAAAAAAATTGATCTCACAATAGTCTTAATTCGCAATAAACTTTGATTCTCCAAATTCTAATTCTCCAAAATAGTTGTGCAATTCGTAGATGACTTTGGCAAAGTAAGCTTGCAAAATTATGAGATTCTGTGGATGATTTGTGAAGAGCTAAAGCTTTAATTTATAAAAATCCAGGGCTTTGGAGGTGCATGGGAAAAAAAGCCATAAATCACTCAAATAACTCAGGTTGATTTTTGAATTATTTTTAAATAAAGGATATTTAACTCACAAAAATATGCAAAAGCAGAGTTTAACTCAAAATAGAGTTTAGCTTTAATTGATAATTGATAGTTGTCTGCTTTTCTGATTGTGCATGTTTTATTTATGAATTAATTTAATAATAAAGTGATTTATTTCCAACTTAACTCCTTTTAAAAATAAAACAATTGATTTATGGGTTAATCAATTATTAAAATCAAACTTTTATTAAAAACTATATTATTAAATAATGACAACTTGCTTTAATTAATTAAATAAGAATTTAATCAATTAATCATAGGATTTTGGATTTATTGTCAAAATTAAATAATATAATTTATAATAGATAGAATTAAATTTAATTAAACAATTAAGTGGCAGTATTAAATCTAATTAATTAAATATGAAAATATTCAATTAATCAAACTTTACGATAAATGTGATTTATCGCCAAATAATTATTAAATTAAAGATAATTAGATAAATTAGGAATATTACTAGGAATATTCCCTGATGCAGAATTTATGATAATCAATTAAGATTCGATGATGCTCAGATGTGCCTTTGGTTAGGACTTTGATGTCAATTTTGTTCGATGTGTCGATATAGAGGTTAATGAACTTATAGCCCATTATTTGGGGTATGACATTTTTCCCCTCTTTGAATTACTATGCGAAGCGCAGTGGTCCAAAGACAATCTATGTTTGATAGAGATATGAAACTGATTCGAAATTGATAATTGATATGAGACAGAAGCTGATTGATATTGATTTGATATGAAGATAATAAGTCCTGAATGACCAAAGATAATGTTCATTGTAGCAGTGATGAATCGAGGATTGGGAAAAAAAATGTCAAAACACCTGATTACGAACCTTATGATTGCGAAGAAGTGAGTGACCGGTTCTAGACTCAATTGTCTTAGCAGAACTAGCAGGTATCACATCTGAACCCTTCAGTTGCCGAAGAACCAAGGAAAGAAAACTATGATTCGATGGTTGCAAAAACTGATACAATTTACAAGATTAGGAGAATACCAGATTGATATGGATCTTGATGAATCTGATATGCCCCAAGTGATGATAGATTTGCCCCGAGCGATGAGGTCTTTTTTGATGAATCAGTAATAGACGTGGTTGTTGTCTTGATTATTGAGGAAGATATGATTTCAAATTTGATTATAGACTTTGAATGATATTCAATACCATGCCCCCTTCAGGATTAAAATTGAAATCTGAAAAGAAAAGTCAGTGTTGAGAGTTTAGAAGCATGTTAATTGATTTGAGAAGTGGTTAAACACATCCAGGAACACATTTTGCATCGTTTAGAGGTTCAAAAGACCAAGTTTGACTAGGTTAAACCATGAGTTGACCATAGTTGAAATTTTGATAGTTTGATGTAAGATAATCAGTTAAGTTGAATGTTGGATTTCTTTGATGATTGAAGGTTGATTATGCAAGCAGTAGACCATCTTGGGCCCAAAATGTTAAATCATGATTTTGACATATTAAACAATCTTAGATTTTGATTTTGATCCCAAAAAAGGATTCTACTTGCTATTTTGTTGGAGGAACCTTCGTGTGGGATTAAGCTCTTATTAGATTGGAAGAGGTGATTGAAGAATCTTTTAAGTGTTCAAGCAATTTGTCAGATCATGCAAAGTGCAAAAATGCAAAGAAACATGCAGGATGATAATGCAACCCTAGGACCTAGGACCTACTGACTGATCATGTGTTGATTTGTTATCATCATTGAAATTTTAGATAATCGAATAAATCAATACAATACCCACTAGCTATGAAACCATAGACATATGAATATCGATTTGTATGCACAGGAATCAATACAACACCCACTGGTCAACAACCATGGATACATGAATATTGATTTTATTTTCAGAATGTTAGATTAGATACAAGCACCAAGGCATAAACGCTAGGATGACCTAAATATCATGTCCATTTTGATATTGCAATTTGTATAAGAATCAAAACATAGATGTCATGATGACCTGAATATGCCTTGCGTGAAAAACACATCAAACAGCCAAGAGATTATTCTAAGTCCAATGTGAATTACTTGTAGTGACCCTTTATCGTTCACATCCTTAGGTAAGATCACGTTTCACAGTAGGAGAAAGAACTTACTCAAAAAGATAATAGTGAGATCAAACTTCTTTGAATTTTCCAAGTATCAATGGTTAAGGTACGTATGGCCATCCAATTTGAGATAGAGGCTCTTACAGTCGGACACCATTTCAATCGAAAATTTCCAAAGTTGTTAGATTTTCACATACAAGCAGAAGACAAAGAAAAGATTATGCCCCCAGTCATCACTCTCTAAATCCTATAAAAGACATCATTGAAGAGCTCGAAGGGACATAATATACAAAAATCTCAATGCAAATTAGTAAGCATACAAGGAGATAAAAGTGTGGTAAAAAGCATAGATTGTTTTCAGTTTGCATTTGACATTTGATTGCGTTGTTGTAGATGCAAAATCCTTTCTAGAGACAAGATAGACTTAACTGACTCAAATGAAGTTTCAAAGGATTCTGACTGGATATGATACGTCTAAGATATACTAGAGGCCATAGGATATAACATTGATTGCCCCCAAGTTTGAACATTGATAGGATACAGACGCTTGAGTTGATTGGTGTACAGACTGACTTATTGAAAACTGGAAATGTAGAAACAAACCGGGAGATATGTACAAACTAAAGCAAGACTAAAAGCTGGGAAAGACCAAGAGTGCACTGATAGATGGAGTATTTTGAAACAAGTGGCACCCATTTGCTGGGTTTTCACCATCTTGACAGAGATTCTATTTTTGCTACCAAGTCGCCTATTTCCAGGTTTTCACCAAGGAACTTTTTTTTTTTTTTTAAATTTTTAAATTTTTGATATTTTTTTTTGTGAATCATCAAGGTGCCTATTGCTAGGTTTTCACCAAGATGTTCATTTTTTTAGGACATTTTCTAGTTTTAAAGATTTTTTAGGACATTTTACCATAGACTGAATGCCTTAGGCGTAGAATTTCTTCAGATGGAGAACGTTGATTAGTTCTCAGAGTTGTTCTCCTTTAGTCATTGAGAGTTGATAGGCACCAGAGCCAAAAGTAGTAGTGATTACAAAGGGACCCAGCCAATTGGGTTCAAACTTCCCCTTGCATTCTCGATGTGATTGATTTTTAGGATTTTCTCTCAAGACTAGATCACCAACCTGAAATTCTTTGTGTCTGACTTTCTTGTTGTAGCCTCTACACATTCTCTTCTGATATACTTTGAGATGATCATACGCTGCTTATCTGTGCTCATCTAGTAGTTCAAGTTCTTGCAACCTAGACACTTTGTAGTCGTCATCAGTTATTAGACCATGCATTCTGATTCTTAGTGATGGGATTTTGACTTCAATAGGTAGTACCACTTTAGACCCATAAACTAAAGCAAAAGGTGTAGCCCCAGTAGGTGTTTTGATACTTGTTCTGATATTGGTTCTGATACTTGTTTTGATACTAGTTCTGATACTGGTTTTGATACTTGTTCTGATACTAGTTCTGATACTGGTTCTGACACTAGTTCTGATACTGGTTCTGATACTTGTTCTAATACTTGGTATATTTGATAACATCTTTTTCCATTTGCAAACTCCCAAACAAGATCATATCATGCAGTCCCAATATCTAGCAAGGTGGAGAACAAGAGGGATTGACAAGCTGGTGGAAGAGATGGAAGACAAGAGAATAAAGGAGAATGAAGGGAATAAATCCTCAAAGGTCAAACTCCTCAAGAATACCCAAGCTAGGGGAAAATTTTCATGTAAAGCACATTTGGACAAGTAATGAAAGGCTAGCATAGGATAAGTCACAAAAGCGTAATGCCAAAGAAGGAAAGGATGTAGTTCAAAGGAGTAGACATGTCAAGAGGCTTCATAGCACTGTGTTTTACTCTTTCTTCTATTAGATCAAGACCAAAGGGGAAAAAGATAGCGACAAGTGAAAATAAATGGAGGAAGATAGACATGAAGGCTAAATAGGAAGGGAATGAAAGCAAGATCATCATAAGATAGCTCACAAGATAGCTAAATGTTCGTGTATAGATCAACATTGTCAAGATCAAAGAGAGAAGATGGAATGGATGAAATATGTAGAAGAACTACACATGATGCTCGATTGCTAGGTTTTCATCACGGTACTTATCCAAGGTGCCACAAGGGAGTGGTTTTCACCATAGGATGAATTTATTTCTTTTTACTTTTGCTACCAAGGCACCTGTTTCCAAGTTTTCACCAAGGCACATTTTTATTTTATTTTTTTTTCTTCTTCTTTTTTTTTATTTTTTTTTTGGAAAAAGGCAAGCTTTTTAGATAGTGCTCCTTGAAAGGATAAACCATGATATGCCAAGGAATCAAAATGATATGCTCAAAGATGCTAATAGGGAAAGGGAGATGGAAGAGAAAAATGGAGGATAAAGTTTTATGTAAAGTGAGTGAGGTTGGAAGATAGGAGGAATAGGCAAATGAGGAAAAATGATACAAGGTAGAAGGATAATGAATGGAAGGATCATGAAAGGGTAGATGGAAAGGAAGGCAAGATCAACATCAACACACACCTTGAAGGGTGGCGAGGGGATGGAGGAAATGTGAATGAAGGAATACGTGAAGGAATATGGTGAATGGATAGCAGAGGTTGTGGTTTAGGCACATGGAATGGAGGAATGCTTTTGGAAGAAGATGAAGTGGAAGTCTTTGGAAGCTTGAATGTCAACTTCACTTTTTGCTCAACACCAAACTCTTTCAAGAGAGACTTTGGAATCCATATAGTCGTAGGTTTTTCATTTCTTTTTGGTAATTTGGAGAGAATATCTTTAATGATGGATTTTGGAACCCATACTTGTCTTGTAGTTTTCATCTTAGATATCTCTTTTGACTTTATGCATCCATGTCGTTTAGAGGAGACATGGTGATCCTTTTTTGATGGATTCTTGTATTGCTTCTTTTTCTTGTATTGGACATTTGAGTTACTTCCAAAAGACTTAGGACTTGTGGAAGAAGGAGGATATGACTGGTTTAGATAGGTGGGTGGATAAAAAGGATTCAAGGGTATGCATCTATGTTGATCTTGAGGAAAGATGGGAGATGGAGGGATGTAAGGACCCAAGATGGATGATGAATTAGGAGAGTTAGGAGGGGAAAGTGAAGGTACATAAGGACCCAAGATGGAAGGAAGATGTGAAGCCTTTAGTAGTGGTGGAGGAGGTCCAAGGATGGATGCAGAAGATGCAAAAAGATAATCAATAAGTTCATCAACATCTATATGGAAAGCAAGGATATCAACATCTTTAGAGTGAGCATCAGGATTTTCAATAGAATCATGGATATCTTGAATATGAGCACCTTCTTTGATAGGATTGTTCAAAGCTTGCAAAGACTTAGGAATAGTAGAAAGTGAAAGCGAACATGGAGTGGTAGAATAAGATGAAAGACTTTGATCTTGACAAGGATCTTTGGATAGCATAAGTGCATAATTTTTTTCTTGATTTTCAATAGGCTTAACATCGAAAGTAACAACACCATTTTTAACAACCTTAATGGAAGTATCATCTTTGGAAAGCACAAGTGTAGTAAGGTTATTACGATTGTCAATAAGCTCAATGGTGTAAGTAGTAACTTGATCTTGCTTAGGAGAAGACTTAAGACATGGTGGAATGCATGAAAAAGGATGTGCAGGATCAAAACAACCCTGAAGTGGATAAGAGACATCGTGAAAAGGAGTGGACGACATTGAGGGTTCTTGATCTTGATCTTTTTTTATGTTCTTTTCTTCATCATTTTTAGAGTCCTCTTGACATGGAGCCACTTTTAAGGACAAGGAAGCATGTTGGGATTGTATGGAAGACTTTGGAAGAGATGGTGGAGGACTAGCTGAAGTAGGAATTATAGCATATGAAGGCTTAGGCTCTTTAGGTTTAGCATCATTAAAAGTATTTGCAGCCAAGTGAAGGTTAGCTTGAGTTTCTTTAAGAGGTAGCCCTGGAGGATAACTATAAGGAACTGTATGAAAAGTATCAGGGCTTGTGTTGGATGAAGGTTCTGTGAAAGATTTGAAAGACTCGAAAGATTTAGGAAATGTACGGGTATTGGAGGAAGTATGGGATGGAAGGGAACCATCACAAGACAAAGGTCCAACATTAAAATAATCTTGCTTGAGAGTGTAATCTTTATTTTCAGCCTGAGAGTTCTTAGAGGAGAGATCCTTATAGTATTGACATTTCAAATTAGCATGGTACATTTTATATTCTTCAATAGAAGTAGATGTATCATCTAGATATTCTCCACAAAAAACTATCAAAATCTCTTTCAAAATTAGAATCATATGGATCACCATCACGATCTATCCAATGTGACATCCCATTTTTAGTAAGCAGGAACACATGAAGAGGAGGACTCTTAGGAACAGAGGTGTCATAGGTATCATTACATTGTCTGTCATCATAGTCATCATAGTCTCCAAAGCTGGATGTGTCACTCTCCATGGAAGAGGTATCATAAGGGTTATCACATTGCTCAAATTCTGTCCGGAGGCATGGTGACATGTACAAGTCTTTATCAAATGAAAAAGGGCATAGAGCTTCCATGGAGAACTCTTTAGGTTCCTTTTCTTTCTCAAGTTTGTTAATCTTGACTTGCATAGCATGCATCTATTTCATCATGGCCCTCATCAAAGTTTCTTCCTCATGTGTACTGATTCTTTGAGACATATGTACTAATTCTCAATAGCTACTACTCTATTCTTAACACATTGATTTGTATGATAGATTCTAGAAATAGGTTGTAAAAGCTGAAGTATCTGGCAATTCTGACAACTTTTCAAAATTTTCCCAAATGACTTTTTGCAGACTTGTACGACAGCTGGTAGGCAATGAAATGATAGTTGAAAAACTCATACGATAGTTTCAAGTAGGATTTTGACTTTTAGAATTTGCTAGCATGAAAACTCATATGACACTAGGTACTCAATCATATGACAGATGGGCAGTAATGAAATGACACTTGGCAAAAACTTGTATGACTTTTGACCTCCTAAAATGTCTTTTGACTCCAGAAAGGATTTTACGTCAAATTTTGCAAATTTTAAGGTTTTCAAATTTAGATTGTTTGCAAATTGTACTGTCCAGATTTGAAGATTATACTAGATTTGATCATTTTTAATAGCCAAGTGGATAAACAAGCACGTAGAATAACAAACAAGTGATTTCAAGCACGTTTGAAAATAATGAACAAGGGCAAAAGCAACCTTACACATGAACAATCAAGTGACTGAATTGTGCTAATCCCTAAGAGAGCTAATTATGTATGTTCGAAAAAGTTTTGCAATAATGCACATATTCCTAAAAATGAAAATTTGGCCTCTCTAAGGTTTTTAGTAATGGTTTGACTCTGCAACTTTTATGATCCAAAGGGGTGAACTCCAATCCCGGTGCACTAGGGTTTTGACATAGTCCGAGAACTTAATCTTTAGGAGCTGCTAGGGAGATTTGACAACCCACAATGAACCATACCTTGTGAAGATTTCTTCCACAAGGACATTTATATAGAGGCTGTCACTACCACGACAAAAATGGCTATTACCGCTTGAGGTTCCATCAACACAATTTTCCCTATGAAGGGAATGTTCACTATGGTTAACCCTCTCTAAAGATGACTCACAGTATTGTACCACAAGGGGACTTGGCTCCAGATCCAAGGTTTTTGACACCTTTTCACTTTTAACCCAAACAAAGCAAATAGATAAATCTGACACGCTAAGACAAAGTTTTTCTTCACCAAGGTCTATGATGTCAACTCCACATGATCTATCAACCTCTCTGGGGAGAGAATGTATCAATCAATAAGAGAAGGCACACTAACCAATTTTGATTCACCAAAGCTCGTGATGTCAACCCCACGTGATCTATCAACCTCTCCTGGGAGAGAATGTATCGATCAATAAGAGAAGATGCACTAACCAAGTTGAATGTGAAACACACTAAGTATCCTCCCTACCTACAAGGATTCTGTCATCAAGAAGGATTTCACTGGGAATCCAATCTCTCAAGAATCATGAATAGTGTTCATAGGGCCTAATTACTATGTGAGCACAGATGTATGTTTCTAAAAAGCAAATCTACCAAAAGTACCTAAAAAGTAGAAAGAGGAACACTTAACGCTTAAACAAAATATGAGATGAGTCCACAAGGTGGAACACTTAACACCTCACACAAGCTGAAAATGAGTCCCCAACTTAGAAAACAAGTGAGCTCCTAAAAACATAAATGGGTTGCCAAGTGGAGCACTTAACGCTTCTATCCTATTGACCCCTCCCCTTTAATGTGGCGCTGACCTTGCAACCACGGGGTGGAATGAGGAGTCAATGGATTAGCAAGTCCAATAACCCAAGATAGCAATCAAGATCAATCACAAGTATCTAAGACTACTTAATAAATCCTTAAGGGGTCACAACCTAGTATCAATTATGCAAGTGTGTAGAAATAGACAAAAGTATGAAAAGATGCACACAAGCCAGACACATAAGAGATTTATTTTAAGTCCAAATCAAAATTTTATTAGATGAAGGAGAATACTTAGGATCCTCGCAATGTGCTTAGTAGATTTTACTTGATTTTTAGCAATTCTTGTTGAGCTTTTTCATGCAAGCAAGTGACGAACTCTCCAACAAGCAAACAAGATATGCAACATATATTCAACTTATGAAAACCATAGGGTTAGCTCTAAAAATCAATTATTATTAGCAATAATAACCAACAATTAACCCAAATGACAACTCATATCATTCATTGAACCATGTAAAAAAAATAAGTGCATACCCATCACAAAACTTTATTTTTTTTGCTGCATTTGACCTAGTCAACAAGATCTAATTTTTTTTATATGATTTTGGCAACAAAAATAGAAATTAAAAATAGAGACCCCTACTAAAAAATAGAGAGCTTTCCAAAAATGTAAAAATTTTAGAAAAATCTCTTCATTTGTGCCCTAGAGACCCATTTTATCAAAACATACTAGTTTTTGTAAATTGACTATTTGAGCTATTATATTGCATCCAAATTTAAAACACAAAGAATGGATCTCATGTATAATTTAAAGAGCTTTCCGAAAATATAAAAATTTCCAAAAAATATGCTGATTTGCATCAGATATTAATTTTTTTATGAAAAATTAAAAAAAATTATTAAAAATTCAAAAGAATTTGGAAAATTCTAAATTTTTTTATCAAAGCTTCCCTGATATGTTTCCAACTTGCAAAAAAAATTTCAAACCAAAAATCTAATCCATTTAGGAGATAAAATTAAATCTTTGAAACTTTAGGGTTTTAGCTCCAAGAATCAAAATCAGCATGCAAAGGTGGGTTGCCCCACGGTGGGCGCCAAAAATTTGTGTGTGAAAATTGTACCTGATCTATAGACACAACACTTTAGTAAAACATTAGAGGTTAACTATAATCAAAATCATGCAAAATTGAAATCTAATCTAACCAAGTGATCTACTACCTTCTAATAGGTGTGAGATTGATGTTCTCATATTGTAATTGAGATCAGTGGCCTAGACGACACCTAAACGAAGGATTTGAATGCAAAACTGATATGAAATATGAATGCAATTAATCTATTTTATTTTATAGATATTTTCTATGCAATGATATGAAAACTTGATATGAATCTATGCTAATATAAAAATTGATCTATGATATGCTAAATGATCTAACAATGATATTAAAATGAATCTAAATTAATGTAAAAAAAACAAAACAAATTGATCTCACAATAGCCTTGATTCGCAATAAGTTTTGATTCTCCAAATTTCAATTCTCCAAAATAGTTGGGCAATTCATAGACGACTTTGGCAAAGTAAGCTTGCAAAATTATGAGATTTTGTGGATGATTTGTGAAGAGCTAAAGCTTTAATTTATAGAAATCTAGGGCTTTGGAGGTGCATGGGAAAAAAAGCCATAAATCACTCAAATAACTCAGGTTGATTTTTGAATTATTTTTAAATAAAGGATATTTAACTCACAAAAACATGCAAAAGCAGAGTTTAACTCAAAATAGAGTTTAGCTTTAATTGATAATTGATAGTTGTCTGCTTTTCTGATTGTGCATGTTTTATTTATGAATTAATTTAATAATAAAGTGATTTATTTCCAACTTAACTGCTTTTAAAAATAAAACAATTGATTCATGGGTTAATCAATTATTAAAATCAAACTTTTATTAAAAACTATATTATTAAATAATGACAACTTGCTTTAATTAATTAAATAAGAATTTAATCAATTAATCATAGGATTTTGGATTTATTGTCAAAATTAAATAATACAATTTATAATAGATAGAATTAAATTTAATTAAACAATTAAGTGGCAGTATTAAATCTAATTAATTAAATATGAAAATATTCAATTAATCAAACTTTATGATAAATGTGATTTATCGCCAAATAATCATTAAATTAAAGATAATTAGATAAATTAGGAATATTACTAGGAATATTCCCTGATGTAGAATTTATGATAATCAATTAGGATTCGATGATGCTCAGATGTGCCTTTGGTTAGGACTTCGATGTCGATTTCATTTGATGTGTCGATATAGAGGTTAATGAACTTATAGCCCATTTTTTGGGTATTACAACATCAAGATAGGAGGATTTGATAGATATTTCTTGATATGATTAAAGTTGTTGTCACATTCTTCATTCCATGCAAAGGTCACACCTTTATGTAATGTTTTTGTAAAAGGTTGTGATATGTCTGCTAACTGTGATATAAATCTTTTGATAGATTGAACTCTTCCTTGCAGTGTCCTCATTTGACTAATATTCTTTGGAGGTTGCATTTCCATGATAGCCTTTACTTTAGCTAGATCAACTTTAATGCCCTTCTTTGAAACTATGTATCCTAAGAGCTTTCCAGAAGTGACACCAAAAGCACACTTCTTAGGATTTAGTCTGAGACTAAATTTTTCTATTGTCTAGTATTTTTCTCAAGTCATTTAGATGTTCAGTTCTAATCATAGATTTTTCTAAAGTATCATCAACATAATCTTCCATAGTCCTATACATCATGTCATGAAAAATAGATGTCATGGCTCTTTGATATTTAGCACCAGCATTTTTAAGCCCAAATGGCATGACATTCCAATAGAAGGTGCCCCATGCACATGTAAAAGCAATTTTCTCTTGATCCTCTAGAGAAATTTTTATTTCATTATATCTAGAAAAACCATCCATTAAAGAATACATCTCAAAGCCCACAGTCATGTCCACTATCATATCAATGTTAGGTAATGGAAAATCATCCTTAGGGCATGCTTTGTTTACATCTCTAAAATCTGTGCACACTCTGATTGATTTATCTAGTTTTGAAATAGGTACAATATTAGAGATTCACTCTGCATAATCAATAACTTGGATGAATCCAACTTTTAGGAGCTTCTGTAATTCAGATTTTACCAAGAGTGCAACATGAGGATTCATCTTTCTCAATTTTTGCTTGACAGGTTTGACATTTGGAGCTATAGATAAATGATGCATTATAAGATTAGAATCCAACCCTGGCATATTTGAATATTTCCATGCAAAGTTGATCTTCTTTTCTATTAGGAATGTTGTAAATTTTTTCTTCTCTTCTTCTGATAAAGATTGTGCCACATGGATCAACTGTGGTTCTTCTATTGTTCCCAGGTTGATGGATTGAGTGGGCTCAATTAGAACTGGAGATCTGTCCTATAAATGACTCAGAAGGACATCAAATATCTCATCCTTAGGTGCCTCAGAGAGGTTTTCACCTTCGTATATGTCTTTTATTTTTACTTTTGTATGTTCTAAGACTTCCACAAAGTGGTTTTCACCCTCAAAACTCCTTTTCTTTTTATTCTTATTTTTATTTTTTGGACTAAGATACTTGATGTTCGACTTCATCATGCTAACACTCAGTTCACTAATGGAAGTACTCATAGGCTCAACTACATTAAAGTAGCAAGCAAGGGCATAGTCATTTGGAAAGGTATAAATACCATGGCTCATATTTGTGGAGGTTTGATCAAGAAGTTCAGGATCTTGGATAGTCAAAATGGGGAAAGATTGGGAGATAGTGTTTATGGATATGGATCTATCATCATCAATCCTTACTCAATGCTTGATTTCAAAGGTGATATTACAACTTAAGACCTTCAATTCATGAATAGGCTCAATGTCATTGTGGGAGTCCAATTCAGCCATAGGTGGATCAGACTCGATAAGTTCATCATTTCGCTCTAGACTTACATTGGGTTTAGGCACATATTGGTGAATAGCATCAACATGTTTCTTTTTAATAAGCTCATCTTCTTTTGGAATGGATCCCCATTCATAGTCATTAGATTCTTCATCTATGCCTCTAGGAAATCTAAGAACATGAGTAAAGTTAGGATGAATACCTCAAGAAGGGTTACCCTCAGATTCTGATTTGAATTCATACTCATGGGAATCTGTCTCAGAATAACTACCACCTTCCTCTTCTCGATTGTCTTTGAGATTAGCTGGTTCTTGTGTTTCAACTATCTCTTGATTGATAGTAGGTTCTTGTGTTTCTACTACGTTAATTCTTTTGATTGGATCATCTTCAGCTTCAAGGAGATCTATGATTTCCTTAGGCAAACACTCATAAGGGATAAGTTTCTAAGCCATCTAAATCACTATTTGATGGTTCAATTTCTTACTTCTTAAGAAGGGGTTTTCCTAGTGTGATCTACTCTATGACATGAGAACAATTACCTTTGAGGTGGAAGGATTTCTTTTTAAAGCCTAGGCCAACAATATCTTTGTTTTCCCTACCAGTATGTGAAATAGGTGTTATAAGACCTTCTCCTCTAACTCCTAGAGGTCCTTTACCTAAATATCCCATCTTAGCTATTAATGTATCTCCTAGACCTTATGCCTTAGAAGGGATTTTGGATACTGTAGAGTCACTAGTTTGAACTACTTGAGATTCAAGTTCATCTTTGTATAGCCATGCAAGCACAACTTCATCCTCTTCAAACTCCTTCTTGGAGACTTGTTCTGCTACAAAATTCTTTTTATATGCCTCAAGAGGTTCTTTAGAGTCTAGTTTGGACTATTTTAAAGATTGTCCATAAGAATTAGGTGAGATAGGTAGAGATGTCAAAGATAAGACTGGCTCTATAGTATATTCTCCCATACCATTTTCTTTGATATTGACCTCTTTTGCAAGATCTTCCATCTTAGATGTGGATGCTTCTTTTGTTGGCTCAATGGAAGATTCTCTATTATTAGGCACAAGTTTATCTGCACTTTCTTTCAATGTATTGCAAGTGGTGGATATGTCTACTAGAATAGTGACCTCTACTCCTTCATAAGGAAATTTCAAGCATTGGTGGAATGTAGAAGGAATAGCCTTCATCTCATGTATCCATGGTCTTCCTAGAAGAATGTTGTAAGCCAAAGGTAGATCAAGAACTTGACATATAGTATCTCTGATAACTGGACTTGCTCTGATAAGTAAGACAATGGTGCCTTTAGAAGATCTTTCTTGTTCATCATAGGCTTTTATAGTTATTTTCTTTCTAGGATCAATAACCAATTTTGAAAATCCCAATTGTGTGACCAAGATGTAAGAACAAATGTTTAGGCCAATGCCCTCATCTATCAACACACCTTTGACTCTACAGTTCTAGATCAAGACTTCTATGTGAAAAGGCTGGTTATGTGGGTGACTCAAGGAGTTGTCATCTTCCTCTGAAAAGGATATATATTGGGGAGATGTAAGATGTCCAACCATAGTCTAGAACATGTCTAAATCAAGGTCATCCGGAACATTGGATCTGAGGAAAGCTTTGTCTAGAATAGCTCTATGAGCGGGAGATATCTGAAGCAACTCAAACATGGAGATTTTTTCATTAGTGTGTTGGAGTTTTTGAACAATGCTATAAGATGTTGGCCTCGTATCTTTAGGATTGGAAGATTTAGAAGTAGCCTTCTGTTTGGAAGCAGAATAAAGATTGAAGGGCATCTTAGGGACATTTGATGAATCTTGTATTTGTCCATTCAGATGCGCCTGAGCTTGTGATTGAGTTAATGCATTAGCTAAAGTATGATCTCTATCTCTTCACACAATTGTGATGTCATTGCAATTCTCATAGAGACAAGGTTCAACCATATTGATAACAACATTATTTTCAGGGTAAGCATAATTGACCTTTGCCCCCATATTAGGCCGAGAAGATGAAAGTTCTTGACCATGTTTCAGAAATGGTTCTGTGAATGCTGTATGATCATTATTGCTCTTATGATTATCAATCATGATGTCTCCCTTATCAATCAGATCTTGAATGGTATGTTTCAAGCATAAGTAGTTATTAATTTTGTGACCTTTACCTCAATGGAAATCATAGAATTCATTCTCTCTCCACCATTTTGGTTTAGGATCAGGATCAGATTGTCAGATCTTAGGAAAAGAGATGATGTTATTAGCCAACAAAGTTCTCATAGTTGATTCCAAAGATTCTCCAAGAGGAGTGAACTTTCATTTATTATCAGAGGACCAAGATTTGTATTCTAGCTTCTTTTGAGATGGTTTGGGAACTTTTTGTTCTGAAGCTTTGATGGCTTGGGTGCCAATAGTTAGATTGAAAATTGGTGCCTTTGATGGGGCATGGATAGTATCAGCAACACCATCTATGAAAATGCCTTTATTCTTGTTCTAGTTTTTGTTTTTGTCTTTAGAACTGGATCCTGATTCATACTTGTCCTTTTCAAGTGTGATGTCTCCTTTTTTCACAAGTACTTTTTCAATTTTGATCACATTGTCTACCATCTTATCAAAAGATGTATGATCTTGCATTTGTAAAGGGTAGTTGATCTCTACTATAAGATTATTGATGAAGATTTCCAGTTTCTCAGTTTCTGGAATAGCCCTACCATATAGAGAGAATTTCTTCCTCCATCTCTTAAGAAATGTTAGGAATGGTTCTCCTGGATATTGTTTGAGATTGTAGATATCAATCATGGTGACTAAATGTTGAATGTTGTAGGAGTATTGCTAATAGAACAATTTGATCAAATCCTCAAAAGTTTTGATAGTAGAAGGCAATCTAGAGAACCAATGAATGGCTGCTCCCCCCAGAGATCGAGGAAAGAGATGCATCAGATAAGTTGGTTCGTGCATGAATTCCATAGATTGTGTACAAAATTCTCTGACATGATCTTGAGGATCTGAGTGTCCATCATACTTATCATACTTATCATACTTAGGCATCTCCACTCTTTTCAAGAATGGTGGCATGTACAAGTCTTTTTCAAATGGAAGAGGACATAGGGCCTCCATGGAGAACTCCTTGGGTTCCTTTTCTTTCTCAAGGTTATTAATTTTGACTTGCATGGCATGCATCTATTTCATCATAGCTATCAGTGGTGTTTCCTCCTCATGCGTAATGATATCTTCAACATTAAAGTTGGGAGGAAGTTTAGCTCCTTGATGAGCTAATTGTAAAAAGTATGCCTCTCTGTCCTCTTTCAAGAAATGCTTCATCATTCTTTTGAAGTTATCATCATTTTGATATTGAGCAATTTCTTTAGGTATGGGTTCCTAATCTGCACCATGTTGAGATTGAGCTCTTTGAGAGCCAAAGTGTAAGGAAACTTAGGTGTGGAAATAGCTTCCTAAACTAATCTCTAAAGGAAAGTATTGTGCAAATTCTTTTAAATCCTTAAAATTTTAGATTTGTTAACTACTTTAAAAATGATATTGCAACCATATACCATGCATATAGAAAATAGAGAATGACACAATGATTTACCCTGGGGAAACTTTTCAGTAAAAACCCTAGCACTCCAAAACCTGCACAATGTATTAATCAAAACTATTATAGTTTACAATACACTTGCAATGCAAGTTCTTTCAGAAGATTTTCCCAACCCTTGAAGACAAATCACAGCAGCATAAAATGTTCCAACAATACACTTACTTCACCTATCTTCACAACCCTAAAAATGCTTATATCATGCACTTCCTCTTTTAGGGCAACCTCCAAAGATAGCTGTATTAGGGTTTTACCATTCTCCAAGAAAAGTGTACAGTACTTAATTTTATTAGATGCCACATGTCTTCACTTGTCATTGAATCTTCTAGATATAGCTCTTACATGTCATAGGAATCCATCATAACTATTTCAGCCATGATCTCCTTACACACAATTCAAGATGTCAACACATCAAGTGGAGTGACACATCAACATGCCAACTAGACATGTACACTCACACTTAATTACATTATTTGCAAGAAATACATTTTAAAAAACAAATAATAAGAATAGGAATTATCCAAGGTTGAGACACCTTATTCCTAACATTCTCCCACTTGTCAAACACCTTGTAAGAGCAACAAGAACATAACAGGAACTAACCGCTATAGGCCAAAAGGCCCATAGACTATGAACACCACCTAAACTTCTCAGTGCCCACTGGTTTCATTAATACATCTGCAACATTCTTCATAGTATCTACCTTCTCCAAATTTACATTTCCATCTTCCACCATATCTCTCACAAAGTGAAACTACACATCAATGTGCTTTGTTCTGGCATGAAAAGTAGGATTCTTCACAAGGAAAATAGCGCTCTGACTGTCACACCAAATAGTAATCTATTTTGCATCAACACCAACATCAGAAAACAATCTCCTAAGCCAAATGGCTTCCTTACAAGCATGAGTAGCACCCATGTACTCAACTTCTATAGTGGACAAAGCAACCACAGGTTGTCGCTTACTCATCCAACTGATGGCACCACCAAACATAGTGAACACATAAGCATTGTTGGATCTCCTACTGTCAATATCACCTGCCCAATCTGAATCCACAAAACCATGAATACAAACTAAATTTGGAGATCTAGAAGAGTTACCATGATAACATATGGAGTAATCTAATGTACCCCTCAAATATTTGAATACTCACTTAACTACATCCCAATGTACCCATCTAGGGTTAGCCATAAACTGACTCAAGACTCCCACTACTTGGGTAATGTCTAGTCTAGTATAGACCATAGCATACATAAGACTACCAACTGCACTAGCATAAGGTACTCTACTCATGTCCTCCACCTCACTAGGAGATTTTTGACAATCATCTATAGATAACTTTGTTCCCACATAAATAGGAACACATAGTGGTCTACACTCTACCATGCTAAACCTGTCCAACACAGACTTCACATACTTACTCTGACTCAACCAAATTTTTCTTTTAGATCTATCTATATTGATTTCCATACCCAAGATGTACCTTGCTTCCCCAAGATCTTTCATCTCAAACTATGCTGACAACTAAGATTTAAAATCAGAAATCATACCCTTACCCTTCCCAAATAGCAACATATCATTAACATATAATGCAACAATAAGAAGGTGATCATTTTCAACTCTAAAATAAATACAATGATCTTACAAATCTAATTGACAACACAAAAAGTATCAAACTTAAGGTACCATATCCTAGGAGATTGCTTCAAACCATATAGAGATTTCTTTAATCTGCAAACTAAGGATTCTTTACCTTTAACAATGTAGTGCTTAGGCTGTGACATATAAATCTCTTCCTCCAAATCACCATGAAGGAAAGCTATCTTCACATACATCTATTCTATCTCTAAATCATATGATGCAGCAAGAGATAACAGAAATATAATGGATGTCAACTTTGCAATAGGAGAGAATATTTCACCATAATCTATTCCCTCTACCTCTGAATACCCCTTTGCAACCAATCTAGCTTTGTACCTTTCAACACTGCCATCTGCATAGAATTTCTTATTGAACACCCATTTATAACTAATAGATTTGCTCCCTTTAGGCAAAGGTACAAGGTCCCAAGTTTTTTTTTCCTCCAATGAAGCCATCTCATTATCCAAAGCCTCAATCCAGGAACCTGCATCTTCCATGCCCAAAGCCTCTTTCACAGATCTAGGCTCATCAGTGTTAGTAATCAAAGCAAAGGCACAACTATAATCTAACATAGAATAACCAAACCTTTCTAGTTTCTTTCTTTCTCTTGTGGATCTCCTCAAGGGCTGAGGTTGAGGTTTTTCTTCCTCTTCTTCTGAACTATCAGAGCTACTAGATCTCTCCTCATCATTAGGCCCAACATGGTCTCTCTATTCAGTCTTCTCAGGGGTAGGAGACAACTGAACAACATCTTTTTCCTTTTCTTTTTCATCTGGTTGTAGCACAATAGGAGAAGATGTTAGCTCTCTAAAAATAACATTTCTACTATACAACACCTTACTAGTCACATGATCCCAAAGCTTGTATCCTTTCACACCAACACTGTATTCGATGAAAATACATTTGACAACTTTGTTTTCCAACTTAGATCTTTTCTCCTTTGGAACATGTGCATAAGCTTCACAACCAAAAACAAAAAGATGTCTAATTGAAGGCTTCTTACCAGACCACACCTCCATGGGTGTCTTACCAATAAGAGCTGATGTAGGAGATCTGTTAACCAGATAGCAAGCAGTGGCCACAGCTTCAACCCAAAACCTTTTGTTCTAAACCAACTCCACTAAGCATACTCCTAGCCTTCTCCATCAGTTTCCTATTCATTCTCTCTATAACTCTATTTTGTTGTGGGGTATAAGGAGTTGTCTTATGCCTCTTGATACCTTGTTCTTTACAAAACTATTCAAACTCTGCTGAGCAAAACTCACCACCATTGTCAGTTCTCACACACTTAATCTTCTTACTAGTCTGATTCTCTACAAGAACTTTAAATTCCTTGAACCAACTAAAGACTCATGTCTCACTTTTAAGGAAATAAATCCATGTCCTTCTACTATAATCATCTATAAAAGGTACAAAAAATATAGACTTGGAGATTGAAGGAACTTTTACAGGACCAAATACATCAGAATGAATAAGATCCAAAACATCAGAAGATTTGTGAGAACTAGAGTAAAATTGAACATGATTTTGTTTAACATAGACATAGTGTTCATAGAAGTCAAAATCAAGATTTCAATCATTTAACCCCTCAATGAGGTTTTTATTTTTCAGGGTTCTGAGACCCTTTTTCACCAATGTGGCCAAATCTCATATGCCACAACATTATCTTTTCTGTAGGAAGCTTACCTTCCAAAGTGTTTGCACTACCATCAAAACTAATAACCAAAGACTTCTTCTCTACTCATTCAGATGGTGAGGATGAAGAACTATTACATAGAGGAATACATGCATCTAGCTAAAATAAGGTACCTCTCCTAGTACCCCTTGCAAGCACTATCGATCCTCTCATCATCTTGCATCCTTCTTTCAAAAAAACAACTGGCACACCTACATCATTCAGCACACCTACAGTTAATAGGTTTCGTGCCAAACCTAGAATGTGCATAACTCCATTGATTCCCTTTACTCATCCATTAGGAAATCTGATAGTGACCCTTCCATGTCCAACTATCTTTAGGTGAGAATCATCACCCAAGTACACATTTCCACCATCGAACTCTTCATATTTTGAGAACCAATTTCGACGAGAGGTCATGTGAAAAGAAGCACTTGAGTCTACCAACCACACATCATTAGATGCATGGGCTACCAAAGCTATAATAAAAACATCTCCATCTTCTTGAGATTTTTCTAAAGCTGAATCTAAGCCTTTCTTCTTCTTCTTTAGTTCTTTGCAGTCCTTCCGAAAGTGCCCAGTTTTATCATAGTTCCAACATTTTGCCTTGGACTTTCTAGGAGTCTTAGAACTCCCATGGGATTTAGATCTACCCTTGTTTGACTTGTCATTTTTCTTTCCTTTATTGTAGGATCTCCCATGAATAGCAAGGGCTTCCTTAGATGAATCTGTAGTCTTTCTTCACATCTCCTCAAATAGCAGTGAAGACACCACATCATCCATACATAATGTGACTATAGTACTTTTGAGAACCATTACAAGATGGTCCCACAAATCTAGCAAGGAACAAAGTAGGGTCATACACTGATCCTCCTCCTCAATCTTGGCACTGGATGATTCCAACTATGCAACCAATAAATTGAATGCGTTGAGATGATGAGTTACGGATCCTCCTTCCTCCATTCTTAAAGAATACAAATTCTTTCTTAGGAACAACTTATTCACCAGAGATTTGGCCTGATACACAGACCCAAGCCATTTCCACAAAGAATTTGTAGTAGTCTCATCAAGAACATTCAGAAGAATGGCATCTGCTAGATAGAGTCTGATGAGACCCTTAGCCTTCTAATCCTTGATCTCCCAATCCACTTGAGATATCACTGCAGGTTTCACATCAAGTAAAGTAGCCTCCCATAGATCATGGTCTTCAAGCATGTCTTCCATCTTGAGTTTCCACAACTTGAAATTAGTGCCATTAAATTTCTCCACCTCCATTCTCCTGTACGAGGAACTTGCCATCTCAATCTGCAAATAAGAATCAGAATGCTTTGCACAAAAACTCCCACTTAACTTGAGATTAGCTCAAAAAACCCTACCCAAAAACTAGGATCAAAAGTTGATCAAGCTCTGATACCACTTGTAAGGAAACTCAGGTGCGAAAATAGCTTCCTACACTAATCTCTAAAGGAAAGTATTATGCAAATTCTTTTAAATCCTTACAATTTCAAATTTGTTAACTACTTTAACAATGATATTGCAACCATATACCATGCATATAGGAAATAGAGAATGACATAATGATTTACCCTGGGGAAACCTTTCGATAAAAACACCAGCACTCCAAAACTTGCACAGTGTATTAATCAAAACTATTATAATTTACAATACACTTTCAATGCAAGTTCTTTCAGAAGATTTTCCCAACCCTTGAAGACAAATCACGACAGCATAAAATGTTCCAACAATACACTTACTTCACCTATCTTCACAGCCCTAAAAATGCTTATATCATGCACTTCCTCTTTTAGGACAACCTCCAAAGATAGCCATATTAGGGTTTTGCCATTCTCTGAGAAAAGTGTACAGTACTCAATTTTATCAGTTGCCACATGTCTTTGCTTATCATTGAATCTTCTAGATATAGCTCTTACATGTCATAGGAATCTGTCATAACCATTTCAGCCATGATCTCCTTACACACAATTCAAGATGTTGACACATCAAGTGGAGTGACACATCAACATGCCAACTAGACATGTACACTCACACTTAGTTACATTATTTGCAAGAAATACATTTTACAAAAAAAATAATAAGAATAGGAATTATCCAAGGTTGAGACACCTTATTCCTAACATTTCATCATTTTTTTGAAGCTATCATCATTTTGATATTGAGCAATTTCTTTAGGTGTGGGTTCCTAATCTACACCATGTTGAGATTGAGCTCTTTGAGAGCCAAAGTTTGTCCCTACTTGAGACATGGTAGGAGTTCTCCCTGGGATAGATTGAGGAGGAATTTGTTGATTACCTCCGTGAGTTGATGAAGGAGGAATGTAACCAATTTTTAATCAAAAGTTGCCAAGACCATCATCTTCATAAAGACCAGAATTGTAGAGTTTCTCAAGAGTTGGACCCTTGATAGTGGTTATTGGTAAGGTATGGGATGCTTCTCCAGATTTCTTGTGAGAGGAAGCTCTAGTTTCCACCATTAACCTTGGGTGAAACAAAAGAATATGATGAAGACAATTGAAGAAGGATCTGATTCAAGAAGATCAAATGACGCAACCTTGTCAAGGTTTCATTGATTGAAGCTTAGATTAGATGTAAATGAAGGAGATTATGCCCTGGATGTATGGGTATATTCCCAAAAGATAGCAAACACGAGTTCATAACACTTAGCCATTTTGATGATTGATTGAAGATTGATAGTTATGACAAGGTTTTGACACAAGATGATAAAGACTCAAATTGATTAAACAGAAGGCTAAATAGGATTCAAAAGGCCACTTTAGGAAAATGATTGGATTCTTAGTATTTGCTGCTCTATTCCTGACATAGTGATTTGTTTGACAAATTCTAAAAATAGGTTGGAAAAGCTGGGTCTCTGATAGTTCTGGAAACTTTTTAAAATTTCTCAAATGACTTTCTACAGGCTCGTACGATAGTGGGTATAGCATGAAATGATAATTGAAAAACTCATACGACAGTTGTCAAACTTGCATGAGAGTTGATTGCAAGAATTTTGACTTTTTGAATTGACTGGAAAATAAACTCATACGACAATGTACCATATACCATATGACAATCTGGGGATTTTGAAATGACAATAGCCAAAATTTGTATGACTTTCTGACTTTACAAAATGACTGTTGAATCTAGAAAGGTGTTTGACATCAGATTTTGTAATTTTTTAGATTTTTAGTTTCAGATTGTTCACAAGATTGTCTGTCCAGATTTGAAGATTGTAGTAGATTGATTCGTTCTTCGTAACTAGATAGATAAAAAAGCATGCAAAATAGCAAGCAAGTGATTTCAAGCATGTCTGAAAATAATGAACAGGGGAGAAAGCAACCTTGCACATGAACAATCAAGTGAGTGAATTGTGCTAATCCCTAGGAGTGCTAATAGTGTATGTTCCAAAAAGTTTTTCAATAACACACATATTCCTAGAAAAATGAAAATTTGGCCTCACTAGGGTTTTTAGTAATGGTCCAACTCTGCAACTTTTATGATCTCAAGAGGGCGAACTCCAATCTAGGCACACCAGGGTTTTGACACAGTCTAAGAACTTAATCTTCAGGATCTGCTAGGGAGATCTGATAGCCCAACAAGAGACCACACCTATGGAGATTTCTTCCACAAGGACATTTATATAGTAGTTGTCACTACCATGGCAAAAATGGCTATTACCGCTTGAGGTTCCGCCAACATGGTTGACCCAATTAAGGGAATGTCCACTATGGTTAACCCTCTCTAAAGGTGACTCACAAAATATACCATGTTAGCATGTGCAAAAAATTATATGGCTTCATTATCTTTCCCCTGGTCTCTATATCATTTTTCATGTCTCTGGCTAAAGCCCTAAGCAGAATATTCAAAAAACTAGCCGTTACATTTTAAAACCCTTTGTATAACCCTGGCCTTGTTCTAATTTCAGGTTAACTTTTTTGGGTCACTTAAAGGTCCTAATTCGCATGTGCTTAAATTGTTGTCCCCTTTGTCACATGATCACATGAACTTTTCCCATGTTACACGATCTTGTGACTAAAGGTTTTATACCCCGACGGCCTTTAATTTTCCTAAGTCCTCTGCACCTAAATTTTCCTTAAGGCCTAAGTCTCAATGTTTAATTTTTCCTATGTTCTAGCTTAATATTTTCTGGGCCCAATCTTCTGACAACATCTCCATCTGATGGTTAACATAAGTTCTTATAGGATTTGTCAAAAGCTTGAGATCTTACGCCGATCATTGATCTTTCTTGATGACACAACATTTCAAAGAAGTGGGACCTTCTAACAGGTGTGAATGATTGGCAGTCTCTCATTGGTCCACCTATTTATGATTTGGTAGTTGTCAATGGGTCCTGGGTTGCCAGCATGTCAGAGGGTCCTGACACTTGCAGAGGATCGATGGTGGGAGTGTCTTCACAAGGGTTGTGTCAGATGTATGAGATTTTGAGATGACCGTTGATTCTGTTGAGTGACGTAGCCTTTTCTTTCGGTGGGTCCACTACTACGTATTCTTAGTTGGTGAACTGTGATTGGTCCAAGTGTGTTGAGGTGGACTTGTCAGTGGGTCCACCGGTCTCAGGGAAGTTAATATGCTACAGGATCTAACGGTTGTCATGATACCATTGATCAGAGTTGCATGATGGATATGTCAGCGGTATGGCGATAGCCGTCGATATTCACTAAGGGGAAAAAGCTTTGTGGTGGGTCCTTTATTAGTGATGACCAAGTGTTTGTGGTGAATGATGTGGTGACATGTGGCAGGTTTTCAGGTGGGCCCATGTGGGGTCTAAGGTCTTAGCAGTTCTGATAAAGTGTTTTGGTGGTCTGATAAATTTTCAAAGGCTTCGCTCATTCGCGAAGTAAGTTGGCAGCTCTCTAAATGTTCTAGTGGTTCAACAAACAAGCATTCGCATAATCGCTAAAATTTTTGGTAGTATTATAAAGTGTTTCACAAACTGGTGGGAACCTTCAGTCGCCAGTTCGCTAAAAGTGGGACCGAGGTTATAAGTTTTCTTCTAGTCATCAGGTCACAGAGTTAAAGATGAGTTAAGGTTTTCTTTCCACAAATAGGAAAAAGCATTGTTGTGCAATTGCTAGAGGTAAACTTGAGGTGCCTAGTTGAGTTAAGATCATAAAGATCATGAAAGGAAGGAATCAGATGGCCATGACTTAAAGATAGCTTAGATTTAAATGTGGGTCATTGATTTGCTACAGGCACCATGATTGTGACTGTTGAATTCCAAATTTGAAATTTTGAAGGGTTTCCTACGACCAAAAGGACTAGAATTCAATGCAGAAGTGATTGGTGCTAGTAGGAGATGATCTTATTGTCATTGCAGTGTGGTCCAGGGTGTGCCATGTTCGTCTACAAGGGTTTTGTACTATGTGGTTTTGTGTAGGTTGACATTTTGGTCATTCTTGTGGTTCTCAGTACCTTCTCAAAGAATTTATCATGATTGAGGATCACTCCAGGATCTATTTTCTCCTGGCTGACTGGTTTTCATTCCCTGCAATTAATTTGTGACCGTTTCTAATGGGTTTAGTGGTTTAAACCCTAACCCTAGTCACTCGAAGCTTGATGCATCCTCTTTGAGGATTCCAAGGTGATTAGTGGTGGTATAAGTAGTAGAATTTTTGACTTAGTGCGGGTTCCAAAACTTTCTTTTGGTCCCTGGTTGTTGATGGTTTTATATTGAAAGAGGAGCTAGATTTTAGGTCTTTTCCTATCTTTGTGTTGCTCTGATTGTATATTGATCCTAAATGTGTTAATGAAAATGCTATTGAGTTCCAATCTTGCATTTGTGTATGTCTTCTTGTTTTAGTTCTGAGCTCATATATGTTAGTGTCACAAAGTGTATTAACATATGGTAAACAAAGAGTATTGTGAATTCTTCTCTAAGTTCCTAACAAAGTTAGGATTAAAGTCTTTTAGGTGAGTTCAGTGAGTTTGCAACCAAGTAAGAATATGATGTCCTTGTGTTTGAGGGAGATGGGTAATAGGAAAAGCACTTATCTTGAGCTCAGGATTGTTTGATCTAAGATCTTCAGTTGATGTATGTAATTGGGTGACTCTTTGCCCTAGGTTAAGGCACTGGTCCATCCTCTGGAGGCATTTCATTGTCATCAACCACACACACACAAATTAAATGATCAAATCCTTAAATCAGTTAGTGAAGAGTATATTGGTATAACATTTTATGATTCCTTTGAAGAAGTGAATCACTGGTACACTCGCCTGAGCATTAAGGCTCAAAGTGTAGGAAGATCTCTTTTGATCCTTGTTAATTGGCCCTCTTCCTTGTAGACTTTAGAGTGGTGATAGAGTTAAAGTTTTATTAAAGTTATCCATCAAAGTATAAATCTACAAGTTGAAGATCAAAGGGAACTCCCAACAAAATGGTGACTCTACTGGGGAGAGTCTAGAGATAAAGCTACAAAGTGCACTCTTTTTTTTCTATTGTTTTTAGTTGAAAGGATTTCCCACTTTGGTGGGTGGTGACTCAAAAGGGTTAGAACCAGTGTCATATTGTAAAAGATGGACAAGAGGAGGAATACTAGGTCCTTTGTCAAAAAGAATCTGAAGGTCACTCTGGAGAAATTTCTTAGATAGGAGAAGAAGAGTTGGATCAAAAGGAATGGTGAGTCTACTAGTGCTCCCATCAGAAAATAGAGAAATACTAGAGGTAGAGCACCACATGTTTTCTCAAGTGAGGAAAGTTCATAGGATAGATTTTCCAGATCAGATGGTGGTCACTCTAAAGATAGATTTTATGATACCCCAGAGGCTATATTTCAAGACAAGGGTCCATTGTCTACAGGTCAGGATGAACAAGCTAGAGAGGTGGGTTTAGAGATTGATTTAGATCTTGATGAAGATAATTTTAGGAGAGAACCCATGAGACCATGGCAAGTCCACTTCCCATATCAAAATCTTACTGATATGGATGTGTCATTAGGCTCTGATGACATTATGGTAGATCTGGATGATTTAAATGCACTAAGCTTACAGTTGGCAGAGCAGGAAGCCATACATAAGAGGTTACAAGAGGAGAGAGAGGCTAAAAAGGTGAATGCTCTAATAGAAAGATAGTCTCTCCTTAGAAAGATTAATGAAATAAAGGAGAGAAACAAGATGCTTGCTTCTACTCCTAAGACTTTGCAACATGATGTCTTTGGTGATCTTGAAGCTTTGAGGAGTGAGTAGGAGCACTTACTACAAGATTAGAAATTTGATCAGGAGGGCCCTATGGTTAGACAGGTTCAAAGTTATGCTTCCCTCCCTAAAGATAAAGATGGGCATGAGATCACTAGGCCTGTTGTTGCTACTGGTGAGAAAGGAAAGAAAAAGATGGTGGAACATCAAACAAGCAGATCATTGACAATACTAGGGGTCCCACCACCCAATTCAAATAAGGACACAGAGATAGAAAGAAGAAGAAAAGAAGATGAGGACCTTGCAAGAGAATTAGAAAAAGCTAAAATTGAAGCTTCTATTGTAGAAAAGAGAAGAAAGATCCAGTTCTTGAAGGCTTCATCAGCTAATGCTCTTGGCCCATCTACTACTAAACTAGGTATGCCATCTATGACTACTACTATTCCACTTAGTAATGCTACTAGTTCAATTCCTTCTTCATCTGCTAGGATAGGTGCTAATCCTAGACAACAGTCAAATGCACAAGTACATGGAAATGTAAATGCAAATGTTGATCCTAGGGTTAACACTAGTTCAAGTTTTCAAAGGAGACCTATGAAATTAGAAGGCTATAGGAAAATTAGTTTTGATGGAATTCATGGCTACTCGAATGCTTTTCCAAATGATATAAGAGATAAGGTACCTAAGTTTGCTGGTAATAATGCTATTAGTTGTGAGGAGCATCTTAGGTTATTTATTGATATGCTTAATGATTATGAGGTAGAGCATGAGGATGTAGTCATGAAATTATTTGTTCAATCTCTAATGGAGGATGCTAGAGATTGGTTTAAGAGACTTCCTGATAAATGTATTGATACTTGGGATTCTTTTGAGAGATGTTTTAAAGAGAAGTATGGTGATAGGCCTAATGCTAGTTTCATGTTGAATGAATTCAATACCGTAAGGAAAAATCAAAATGAGACTGCAGTTGAATTCAACATGAGATTTCAAAAGGGCATGCATAAGTTGTTCCAAGTTATGCGGTTAGATGACAATGTTTGTCTAACTACATACTTCAATGCATTTGATGGAAAGATGGGATACTTGTTGAGGGACAAAGAACTGAGAACTCTTAGAGATGCTTTTAGGATTGCTATCAATATTGAGAACAATATGAAGATATCAGGAAAATTGGGTGGGAAGAGAGATGATCCAAAGTTGTTTGGGGACAAGAAATACAAAAAAGAAAATGATAAGCATGTTGGAACTAAGAGGCAAGAAGAAGAAAAATTGGATAAGGTGCTCAATGCATTGAAGGATTTGAAGGCACCTACAAATAGGAACATCAGTGCTCCTACCAATGAAAGGCCTCAGTTCAACAACAATTTCAATAAGAAGAATAGATTGCAGAATTACCCCTACAACACCTAATGGAAGGATGGAAAGCCTATTGTCCCTTCTGCAAGAGGTAACAATGACAGAGGTTTCCCTAACCCTCTACATAAAGCTTCAATAAATTTCATGGAGCACATACCTTGGTGTGTTGTATGCCAGTCTCCTCATTCTGCAGAGCATTGTGTAGTTGCACATTCTATGGCTACAAATCAAGATTGTGGTAGTGAGGAGATAGATTAAGAAGAGACTCAAGATGATGTTGGATGCAACATGGCTAATGAGATTGAGAAGCTAGTTAACACAATAGCTAAGATTGAAAAAATGAGGGTGGCCAATACACATAATGTATCAGACAAACAAAAGGATGCTAAGGCTATGCAAATTGAGATTCCTTCTTCTGCTCCTATTGATATGTTAGCTATATTCTCTCAAATTATAGTTAAGGTTCCATTGTCAGAATTGTTGAGGATCCCTGAACACAAAGACAGAGCTATTACATGGGTGGATAATGTTCATAACAATGATGTTACATGCAATGGATCTTGGGATAAAGCTTTGAAATGTGTTATTGCTCAGGGAATTGTGTCTCAAATTCCTCCTATATATTTGGATAGTTCTGTCAATGCCAGCCTTGAAAACATTGATCTATTCTTTTTAAGTGTTCTTGTGAATGGAATGAAACTAAGAAATTGTATGATTGATAGTGGTGCCTCTAATACTATCATGCCTTTCAAAATCATGGACAAGTTGGGCCTAAAAGTTGATACAGTGCAAGGTAGATTTTGTGCAATGGATCAGAGGAAGGTACCAGTTATTGGGACTATCAATGCAATGCCATATAGGTTGGTAGCATATCCAGAGAAAGAGATAACAATGAGTGTTTTGGTGGTGGACATCCCTCCTCATTATGGGATGTTTCTATCTAGAAGATGGAGTGCTACCATGGGTGGAAGTTTACAGTGTGATCTGTCCTATGCCACTTTCAAGATTGATGATCAATTTGTCAAGATTGATTGAGAGCCAAGAGTATGCCACATGATTGAGAGAAATATTGATAATGAAACTACATGTTTTGTGGATACTAATATTAATGCTTTCAGGGTAGAGATTCTTGTATTTGAAAATGAATCTATTTTGTCACCTATCTCTATTGAGGTAGGTGTCAATTCTGTGAAGGGTGATTTGTGGGTAATGTACTTTGATGGTGCAAATTGCAAGGATGGTGCAGGAGTAGGTATCTTACTTATTTCTCCTGATGGAAACACCTAAACATTTTCTTTCACATTAAATTTATTTTGTACCAACAATATAGAAAAATATGAGGCTTTGTTGTTAGGACTAAGGTTGGCACAAAAGCATGGTATTAAGTGTTTAAGTGTTGTTGGTGATTTTGAGTTGGTGGTGTCCATAGTCAGGTCAGTATATGCTTCTAAGAAGAAGAGGTTGAAACAATATAGGAATGTAGTTTGAGATTTGATTGAACATTTTGATGCCTTCAATATTGAGTGGAAGGATAGGAGTAAGAATAAGATGGCTGACTTGTTGGCCAATAGTGCAATCAATCCCACTAATATTACATTTGTTGGTATCTCTAAAGTTGAAATTCAAGCTAGGCCTAGTATACCAGACAATATTGAAAATTGGCAAGTTTTTGATGATGATAATGATATCTTGAAGTTTATGAATTATGAAGATTAGTATCATGGTTAGGAATTTGATTGTTCAGCCTTGGTTGAGTCAGTAGAAGGAAGAGAGGTTGTCTTTGGCAATGAGGTCATTCAACTTAGAACTAACAAGGTGCCTGTTAGGAATAAGGTGTCTCAACCTTGGATAATTCCTATTCTTATTATTTGTTTTGTAAAATGTATTTCTTGCAAATAATGTTGATGTGTCGGCATCTTGAATTGTGTGTAAGGAGATCATGGCTAAAATGGTTATGACGGATTCCTATGACACGTAAGAGCTATGTCAGGAAGATTCAATGATAGGTGAAGACATGTGGCAACTGATAAATTTGAGTACTGTACACTCTTCCCTAATCGTGGGGTTCGGGGCATCACCCCCAAAAAAAATTTGGGGTTCCTATTTTTTTGGAGAATGGTAAAACCCTAATACGGTTATCTTTGGGAGTAGCCCTAAAAAGTGAAGTGCATGATATAAGCTTTTTTAGGGTTGTGAAGAGATATGATGCAAGTGTATTATTGGAACATTTTATGCTGCCATGATTTGTCTTCAAGGGTTTAGAAATCTTCTGAAAGAACTTGCATTGCAAGTGTATTGTAAGCTATAATAGTTTTGATCAATACATTGTGTAGGTTTTGGAGTGCTGGGGTTTTTACCGAAAGGTTTCCCCAGGGTATATCATTGTGTCATTCTCTATTTTTCTATATTTATGGTATGTGGTTGCAATATCTTTGTTAAAGTAGTTAATGAATCTGAAATTGTAAGGATTTATAAGAATTTGCACAATACTCTCCTATAGAGATTAGCGTAGGAAGCTATTTCCGCACCTGAGTTTCCTTACAAGTGGTATCAGAGCTTGATCAACTTTTGATCAGTAGTTGTTGGGTAGGGTTTTTTGAGCTGATCTCAAGTTTTAGTGGGAGTTTTTTGTAGAGCATTCTGAATCTTATTTGTAGATTGAGATGGGAAGTTCATCATATGGAAGAATAGAGGTGGAGAAATTTAATGGCACTAATTTTGAGTTGTGGAAACTCAAGATGGAAGAAATGTTGGAAGATTGTGACCTATGGGAAGTGACTTCAAATGCTACAAGACCAGCAACTATAGCTCAAGCAGATTGGGATATCAAAGACCATAAAGCTAAGGGTCTCATAAGACTCTGTTTAACCAATGTAGTTCTTCTGAATGTTCTAGATGAGAAAACTACAAATAGTTTGTGGGAAAGACTTGTGGCCGTGTATCAGGCCAAATCTCTAGTGAACAAGTTGTTCCTGAGGAAGAATTTGTACTCTCTACGAATGGAGGAAGGTGGATCCTTAACGGATCATTTAAATGCATTTAATCTACTAGTTGCATAGTTGACATCAGCTGATGTCAAGTTAGAGGAGGAGGATCATTGCTACACACTTTTGTGTTCTTTACCAGATTCATGGGACCATCTTGTGATGGCTCTCAGAAGCACGTTAGTCACCTTCAAAATGGATCATGTGGTGTCTTCACTGCTATCAAAGGAGATGCGGAGAAAGGCTTCCATTTGGGAAAAATAAGCCCTTGCTATTTGTGGGAGATCCACTGAAAGAGGGAAGAAAAATGACAATAAGTCTAACAATAAGAGTAGATCCAAATCCCATGGGAAGTCAAAGACTTCCAATAAGTCCAAGGAAAAATGTTGGAACTGTGATAAATCTGGGCACTTCCGTAAAGACTGCAAAGAGCCGAAGAAGAAGAAGAAAGGTTCAGATTTAGCTTCAGAAAGATCTCAAGAAGATGGCGATGCATTCATCATAGCTTTGGCAGCCCATGCATCTGATGATGTGTGGTTGGTTGACTTGGGTGCATCTTTTCACATGATCTCTCATTGAAACTGGTTCTCAAAATATGAAGAGTTTGATGGTGGAAAGGTGTACTTGGGTGATGATTCTCACCTAAAGATAGTTGGATGCGGAAGGGTCACTATCAAATTTCCTGATGGATGAGTAAAGGGAATCAATGGAGCTATGCACATTCTAGGTTTGGCACGAAACCTATTATCTATAAGTATTCTGAATGATGTAGGTGTGCAACTTGTTTTTTCAAAAGAAGGATGCAAGATGATGAGAGGATCAATAGTGCTTGCAAGGGGTACTAGGAGAGGTACCTTATTTCAACTAGATGCATGTATTCCTCTATGTAATAGTTCTTCATCCTCACCATCTGAAGAAGCAGTGAAGAATTTTGTGGCTATTGGTTATGATGGTAGTGCAAACACTTTGGAAGGTAAGCTTCCTGCAAAAAAGACAATGTTGTGGCATATGAGATTTGGCCACATTGGTGAAAAGGGTCTCAGAACCTTGAAAAATAAAAATCTCATTGAGGGGTTAAATAATTGCAATCTTGAGTTTGACTTCTGTGAACACTGTGTCTATGGTAAACAAAACCATGTTCAGTTTTACTCTAGTTCTCATAAATCTTCTGATGTTTTGGATCTTATTCATTCTGATGTATTTGGTCCTGTAAAAGTTCATTCAATCTCCAAGTCTGTATTTTTTGTATCTTTCATAGATGATTATAGTAGAAGGATGTGGATTTATTTCCTTAAAAGTAAGACACAAGTCTTTAGTCAGTTCAAGGAATTTAAAGCTCTTGTAGAGAATCAGACTAGTAAGAAGATTAAGTGTGTGAGAACTGACAATGGTAGTGAGTTTTGCTCAGCAAAGTTTGAATAGTTCTGTAAAGAATAAGGTATCAAGAGGCATAAGACAACTCCTTATACCCCACATCAAAATGGAGTTGCAAAGAGAATGAATATGACACTGATGGAGAAGGCTAGGAGTATGCTTAGTGGAGCTGGTTTAGAACAAAGGTTTTGGGCCGAAGCTATGGCCACTGCTTGCTATCTAGTTAACAGATCTCCTACATCAGCCCTTGTTGGTAAGACACCCATGGAGGTGTGGTCTGGTAAGAAGCCTTCAATTAGACATCTTCATGTTTTTGGTTGTGAAACTTATGCACATGTTCCAAAGGAGAAAAGATCTAAGTTGGAAAATAAAGTTGTTAAATGCATTTTCATCAGATACAGTGCTGGTGTGAAAGGATACAAGCTTTGGGATCCTGTGACTAGTAAGGTGTTGTATAAGAGAAATGTTATTTTTAGAGAGCTAACATCTCCTCCTATTGTGCTATAACTAGATGAAAAAGAAAAGGAAAAAGATGTTGTTCAGTTGCCTCCTACCCCTGAGAAGACTGAATAGAGAGACCATGTTGGGCCTAATGATGAGGAGAGCTCTAGCAGCTTTGATAGTTTGGAAGAATAGGAAGAACAACCTCAACCGTAGCCCTTGAGGAGATCCATGAGAGAAAGAAAGCAACCAGAAAGGTTTGGTTACTCTATGTTAGATTCTAGTTGTGCCTTTGCTTTGATTACTAACACTGATGAGCCTAGATCTATGGAAGAGGCTTTGGGAATGGAAGATGCAAGTTCCTGGATTGAGGCTATGGATGATGAGATATCTTCATTGGAGAAAAACAAAACTTGGGACCTTGTACCTTTTCCTAAAGGAAGAAAATCTATTGGTTGTAAATGGGTGTTCAAGAAGAAATTCTGTGCAGATGGTAGTGTTGAAAGGTACAGAGCTAGATTGGTTGCAAAGGGGTATTCACAAGTAGAGGGAATAGATTATGGTGAAATATTCTCTCCTGTTGCAAAATTGACATCCATTAGATTTTTTTTATCTCTTGCTACATCATATGATTTAGAGATAGAATAGATGGATGTGAAGACAACTTTCCTTCATGGTGATTTAGAGGAAGAGATTTATATGTCACATCCTGAGCACTACATTGTTAAAGGTAAAGAATCCTTAGTTTGCAGATTAAAGAAATCTCTATATGGTTTGAAGCAATCTCCTAGGATGTGGTACCTTAAGTTTGATGCCTTTTTTTTGTCAATTGGATTTGTAAGATCAAAATTAGATCATTATGTTTATTTCAGAGTTGAAAATGATCACCTTCTTATTGTCGCATTATATGTTGATGATATGTTGCTGTTTGGGAAGGGTAAGGGTATGATTTCTGATTTTAAATCTCAATTGTCAGCATAGTTTGAGATGAAAGATCTTGGGGTAGCTAGGTACATCTTGGGTATGGAAATTAGTAGAGACAAGTCTAACAAAAAACTTTGGTTGAGTCAGAGTAATTATGTGAAGTCTGTGTTGGACAGGTTCAGCATGGAAGATTGTAGACCACTATGTGTTCCTATTTCTGTGGGAACAAAGTTATTTGTAGATGATTGTCCAAAATATCCTAGTGAGGTGGAGGACATGAGTAGAGTACCTTATGCTAGTGCAATTGGTAGTCTTATGTATGCTATGGTCTGTACTAGACCAGACATTGCCCAAGCAGTGGGAGTCCTGAGTCAGTTTATGGCTAACCCTAGATGGGTACATTGGGATGCAGTTAAGCAAGTATTTAGATATTTGAGGGGTACATCAGATTACTCCATATGTTATCATGGTAACTCTTCTGGATCTCCACATTCAATTTGTATTCATGGGTTTATGGATTTCGATTAGGCAGGTGATATTGACAGCAGGAGATCCACCAATGCTTATGTGTTCACTATGTTTGGTGGTGCCATTAGTTGGATGAGTAAGCGACAACTTGTGGTTGCTTTGTCCACTACAAAAGTTGAGTACATGGCTGCTACTCATGCTTGTAAAGAAGCCATTTGGCTTAGAAGAATGTGTTTTGATGTTGGTGTTGATGCAGAATAGATTACTATTTGGTGTGACAGTCAGAGCGCTATTTGCCTTGCAAAGAATCCAACTTTCCATGCCAGAACGAAGCACATTGATGTGTAGTTTCACTTTGTGAGAGATATGGTGGAAGATGGAAAGGTAAATTTAGAGAAGGTAGATACTATGAAGAATGTTGCAGATGCATTAACGAAACCAGTGGGCACTGAGAAGTTAAGATGGTGTTCAGAGTCTATGGGCCTTTTGGCCTATAGCGGTTAGTTCCTGTTATGTTCCTATTGCTCTTACAAGGTGTTCGACAAGTGGGAGAATGTTAGAAATAAGGTGTCTCAACCTTGGATGATTCCTATTCTTATTATTATTTTTATAAAATTTATTTCTTGTAAATAATGTTGATGTGTCGGCATCTTGAATTGTGTGTAAGGAGATCATGGCTAAAATAGTTATGATAGATTCCTATGACATGTAAGAGCTATGTCAGGAAGATTCAATGATAGGTGAAGACATGTGGAAATTGATAAATTTGATTACTGTACACTCTTCCCCAATCGTGGGGTTTGGGGCATCACCCCAAAAAAAATTTTGGGGTTCCTATTTTCTCGGAGAATGGTAAAACCCTAATACGGTTATCTTTGGGAGTAGCCCTAAAAAGTGAAGCGCATGATATAAGCTTTTTTAGGGTTGAAAAGAGATATGATGCAAGTGTATTATTGGAATGTTTTATGCTGCTGTGATTTGTCTTCAAGGGTTTAGAAATCTTCTGAAATAACTTGCATTGCAAGTGTATTGTAAGCTGTAATAGTTTTGATCAATACATTGTGCAGGTTTTGGAATGCTAGGGTTTTTACCGAAAGGTTTCCCCAGGGTATATCATTGTGTCATTCTCTATTTTTCTGTATGTATGGTATGTAGTTGCAATATCTTTGCTAAAGTAGTTAACGAATCTAAAATTGTAAGGATTTATAAGAATTTGCACAATACTCTCCTATAGAGATTAGCGTAGGAAGCTGTTTCCGCACCTGAGCTTCCTTACAGTGTCCAAGGGGCTTGTTGTTTTGGAGACTGTCTTTGATAACTAGGATAGAGTTCAAAAGAATATCAAAGGAGAAGATCATGCTAATCTAGAGGAGATAAATCTTGGAACACATGAGGCACCTAAGAAAGTATACATTAGTAGAGATATATCTCAAAAGGTAAAGAAATCTTTGATTGAATTATTAAGAAAATTCAGGCATATTTTTGCATGGTCATATGATGACCTAAAGGTTTATAGAGAAGATTTTTTTCAGCATATTATTCCATTGAAAGAAGATGCTAAACCTTTTTGGCAAAAACAAAGGCCTATTAATCCCACTTTGGCACCCAAGATGCAAGAAGAGTTAATGAAGCTGAGAGATGTTGGAATTATCAAGCGCATAAGGCACTCTTCTTGGGTGTCAAACCTTGTTTTTGTGAGAAAGAAGAATGGTGACATTAGACTTTGTGTAGACTTCAGAAATTTGAACATCAGCTCATTAAAGAATAACTATTGTCTGCCCAATATGGAAGCTATGTTACAAAGAGTAACCAGATCAGAATTCATGTTTATGATGGATGGTTTCTTTGGTTACAATCAGGTCAGCATCAAGGAATCAGAGCAATTCAAGATAGCTTTCAAAACACCTTGGGGGACATATGTTTATGTGAGAATGCCTTTTGGTCTCACAAATGCTGGTGCTACTTTTCAGAGGGAAATGGATGTTGCCTTTTCAGATTTTATCAATGATTTCATTGTTGTACATCAAGATGATTTAACTACCTATTCCAAAAAGGAAGAAGACCACTGTATTCATTTAGAAAAAATATTTGTGAGGGCCTTGGAATATGACATTTCTTTAAATCCAAGGAAATGTGCTTTTGGTGTCACTGAAGGTAAGTTGCTTGGCCACTTAGTTGGGAAACAAGGAGTGAGAATTGACCCTGAGAGGGTAGTAGCCATTGATAAAATTTAGAGGCCAAAGAATCTTAAAGGGATTCAGTCCTTCTTTGGTTAGGTCAATTTCTTAAGGAGGTTTGTGACAAACTTTGTAGAGGTTACTAGACCTATTTCTAAGATGTTGAAGAGGGGATCTACAATCAATTAGGAGGGTGAGCCTGATGAGGCTTTCAAAAATATCAAGGCTATCAAAGATGCACCAGTGCTTAAGGCACCTGATTATAATGTCCCAATGCATATCTTTTCCTTTGCATCTTTTCACACTATTGCTGCAATTTTGTTACAAAAGAATAAGGATGGTTATGAGCAGCCTATTGCATTTTTTAGTAAATCTTTATAGGCTGTTGAATTGAAGTATGACATAAATGAGAAAAATGCATATGCACTTGTGAAGGCTATCAAGGCTTTTAGGTGTTACTTGATGGGGGCAGTTGTGATTACTTTTGTGCCAAGTGCAGCTGTGAAGGATATTTTCTCACAGAAAGAGGTGTCTGGGAGAAGATGCAGATGGATCAATAGGATCCAAGAATTCAATGTTGATGTCCAAATTACTAAGTTGGTTAGAGGACAAGCATTGGAAAAACTGATGGCTCAATCCAATCTTGATGCAAATCAGGTAAATCATTCTGAAATTGATTATACATGTGATATGGATGATTGTATTTGGTATCAAGATATCATCTATTATCTAAGAAACATGAAATGTCCAGTTAACATGAATGATAATCAAAAGAGGACATTAAAATTACAGGCCATCAAGTATGTAATTGTGAAATGTAAATTGTTTAGAAAGAATTTAGATTGCATACTTTTGAAGTGTGTTGATGAGGATCAGGCTGAAGTATTGTTGAAAGAAATGCATGAGGGAGTTTGTGGTGGACATTACATGGGTAAAACAACTACTCATAAAATCTTGAGAGTGGCTTTCTGGTGGCCCACAATATTCAAGGATGTAGAACAGTTGGTAAGGAGGTGTGATGCTTGTCAAAGGTTCTCTGGTAAGCTTAAATTTTTAGGTAATGTGCCATTAAAACTAGTAGAAGTTCAGGCTCCTTTCCAAAAATGGGGAATTGATTTCATTGGGGAGATACTAAACAAGTCAAGTGGAGGACACTCATGGATCTTAGTTGCCACTAATTACTTTACAAAGTGGGTAGAGGCTATACCTACAAGAAATGCAACTAGTAAGGTGGTGACTGATTTCTTATTAAACAATATTGTTACAAGGTTTGGTTTCCCTGAGAGGATAGTTAGTGATAATGCAATGTGCTTCAGGTCTGCTGAATACAAGGAATTTTGCAAAGGTTTAGGAATTCAGGTTTCTAATTCCTCACCTTATCATCCACAAGGAAATGGTCAGGCATAATCTACTAATAAGAGTTTGATTAAGATCATCAAGAGGATTCTTGAAAAGAATAAAAGAGCATGGAATTCAAAGCTACCATTAGCTCTATGGGCTGATAGGGTAACTATGAAGAGGGAAATTGGTTGTGCACCATTTGACCTGGTATATGGAATACATGCAAGAATGCCTTAGAATAACTTATTGGAAATGTATAAATTTGTTTAGTTATATGATGATGACATAGATGATGAGATGCAGTTGATAATTGAGGACCTTATTAGGTTGGATGAGACTAGAAGAGAGTCAATTGCAAGAAATACCAAATTACAGTTGCAGGTTAAGAATTTGTATGACAAGAAGACTGTTGACAAGAAGTTTGAGCCTAGTGATTTGGTATTAATTTGAAATTCCAGATTGGAGGATAAGGGAAAACATGGTAAATTTAATCCCATTTGGTTAGGGACATATCTAATTCATGAGAAATGGGGCCAAGATTCATATATTGTCAAGGAATTAAATGATGATATTCAGGAATTGCCAGTTCATGGACAATTCTTGAAGAAATACTTCAATTGAAGGTATTTTGTTTTCCATGAAAAGTAGTTAGGTCTGTATATTCTGTAAATTTCTATAAATAGTTGCTTGTCCCTACCCTATTTTGTCCTAGCCTGTATGGTTTTGGTCCTGTTGCTCTCTATTGTTAGTCTTTTCCAGTGGGATGGTCTGCTTTAAACCAGTGATTTTAGATCCTTGCTATGCCTATAGGAGGCATACATCCCCAGACAGAGCCACTATTAGCATGTGCAAAAAATTTTATGGCTTCATTATCTTTCTCCTGGTCTCTGTATCATTTTTCATGTCTCTGGCTAAAGCCCTAAGTGGAATATTCAAAAAACTAGCTGTTACATTTTAAAACCCTTTGTATAACCCTGGCCTTGTTCTAATTTCAAGTTAACTTTTTTGGGTCACTTAAAGGTCCTAATTCACATGTGCTTAAATCATTGTCCCCTTTGTCGCATAATCACATGAACTTTTCCCATGTTACATGATCTTGTGACTAAAGGTTTTATACCTCGACAACCTTTAATTTTCCTAAGTCCTCTACGCCTAAATTTTCCTTAAGGCCTAAGTCTCAGCATTTAATTTTTCCTATGTTCTAGCTTAATATTTTCTGGGCTTGGTCTTCTGACAACATCTCCATCCGATAGTTAGCGTAAGTTCTTATAGGATTTTTCAGAAGCTTGAGATCTTATGCCGATCGTTGATCTTTCCTAATGATGTAGCGTTTGAAAGAGGAGCTAGATTTTGGGTCTTTTCCTATCTTTGTGTTGCTCTGATTGTATATTGATCCTGAATGTGTTAATGAAAATTCTATTGAGTTCCAATCTTCCATTTGTGTATGTCTTCTTGTTTCAGTTTTGAGCTCATATATGTTAGTGTCACAAAGTGTATTAACATATGGTAAACAAAGAGTATTGTGAATTCATCTATGAGTTCCTAACAAAGTTAGGATTAAAGTCTTTTAGGTGAGTTCAGTGAGTTTGCAACCAAGTAAGAATCTAATGTCCTTGTGTTTGAGGGAGAGGGGTAATAGGAAAAGCACTTATCCTGAGCTTAGGAGTGTTGGATCTAAGATCTTCAGTTGATGTATGTAATTGGGTGACTCTTTGCCCTAGGTTAAGGCACTGGTCCATCCTCTGGAGGCATTTCATTGTCATCAACCACACATACACAAATTAAATGATCAAATCCTTAAATTAGTTAGTGAAGAGTATATTGGTATAACATTTTATGATTCCTTTGAAGAAGTGAATCAAGGGTACACCTGCCTGAGCATTAAGGCTCAAAGTGTAGGAGGATCTCTTTTGATCCTTGTTAATTGGCCCTCTTCCTTGTAGACTTTGGAGTGGTGATAGAGTCAAAGTTTTATTAAAGTTATCCATCAAAGTATAAATCTACAAGTTGAAGATCAAAGGGAACTCCCAACATACCACATGGAGATTGGTTCCAGATTCAAGGATCTGAGTTTTTGGAACTACCCAAAAAGGGAGTAGAGCATAATCCTCTATCCTTTTCACTTTTAACCTAAATAAAGTAGATAGATTAATCTGACATGCTAAGACCAAGATTATCTCACAAAGATCTATGATGTCAACCACTCATGATCTATCAACCTCTCTAGAGAGAGAATGTATCAATTAGAAGCTAAAGATGCACAAATCTAGTAGAACGTGAGACTCTCTCAGTAGCCTCCCTACCTACAAGGGTTCCTTCATTGAGAAGAGTTTCGCTGAAAACCCACTCTCTCAAGAACCATGAATAGTGTTCATAGGGCCTATTTACTATGTGTAACAAAGATGCTGAAAAGAAAATTTATGTTCATTTTTATAGCCCAAAATGAAATATGTGATATGAAAGCAATAAAGGTCACACAAGCTTGACACACAAGAGTTCTTTTTTTAATCCAAATTGAAACGTTATCAGCTGAAAAGATTACCTGAATTCCTCATAACACGCTTAGTAGATTCTTACCTATTTTTAGTATTTCTTACACTTTTCCCAATCAAAATCAGCAAGAATCAATCAGAAATAGCAAATTTCAATCATTAATGTTAGCTGTTAGTCCAAATTAGAAAAACAAATATGGAAAACTACCTGAAAAAGTGAAACAACAATTGAAACCTGGCACTAAAACTCATACGCCAATGGGTTACCTCCTCAATGATAGTATAGAAACTCATACGACATTAGGTACTAGATCATATGACAATCAAGATTCCAAATGACACTGTGATTCTGGCGGTATGATCATCGATCAAATAAAATATCATACAATAGTGGGTATCTCCTGATACGAGTTTCTAACAAAACTCGTACAAAAATTGTACGGACATAAATTAAAAATCACATCTTGGAATAGAAAATGACAAGAAGATGATAGAAATTGATAGAAATTGAAAGGAAACCCATTTCAAGGCCCCACGGTGGGCACCAAAAATGTGTGTGTGAATTTTGTACCCAGCTATAGACACAACACTTCAATAAAACATTAGAGGTTAGTTGAAATCGAAATCGTGCAATGAAATGAAAACTAATCTAGCCAAGTGATTTATTGCCTTCTAATAGATGCAAGTATGTATTCTCAGATTGGACCGAGATCAGTGACCTTCATGAAACCTAAATGAAGGATTTGAATGCAAAATATCGATATGAAATGAGATGCAAATTAATCTATATTTTTGGATTTTAGATGCAATAATACGAAAAAATTGATATGAATCTATTCTAGATGAAAAAATGATATGAAATGCAATTAATCTAACAATGATATACTTGTTAGGAATGAATGTTAAAGCCTTTGGCAGTCATTCTGTAGCAGTGGTTGTTGCATTCATGACTATGATTGTCATTGATGTCAACACAATGTTATTCTAGAGTTTTAGCAGAGAAGCAGGCACAGTTTTGTTTTTCACACATGTTATATTATAGATTGAGTTATGTGCAGTTGATGGTATGTTCTTTGGTGTGCTATTAGCCTATGGTTAATATCACAAAGAGAAATTCATTTATTCGTGAAAGTTATAAGCATTTTGGTGGAAGCAGTATTCTGGAAGTTTTCCTGTGTAGCGGTTTTTGGTAATCGGAGGATATTTCCTAATCGGAATGGAATCTGATTCTACGTAGTTAAAGGGAAGTTTGAGACTCATTAGTGGTGATATTGTTCATAGTGCAAACTTTGAGGTCACATGATTGGAAAGTAATTGCATCTGGAAGTCGACAGTTTTATGTAATTTTGATGTAGCGTGTTGAAATTATTATTTTGTATTTGCATGCCAGCTCATTTGCAATTATGTGACTGTGGTATAAAGGAAGGAATGTTTTTCTTGTTATGTATGAGGATTTTAAGAGTTGTGATATGAAATTATGAACGTTGTGATGTGAATGTATGCATGAAGTGAAGAAAAGAGCTAATTCAGTGATGAAGACTTGCAAAGTACAAAGATCTGAATTTGTGATCTTGTGTAGAAAAGAGTGTGGTTTTGGCATAGTGTGAAGGAGGTAACATATTTTATATTATTCTATTGAATAATACTAAGATCTATTGGACAGTGAGTTCAGAGATCTTACCTTGAAGCTGTTTGGGTAGTGGGTCCTTCTATCTTCCATAACTCCTAAAAGGGTTAGAATATTTTAATAGGGATTCAAAATCTCCTAATAGAGATTCATATTTACGGAATGTATTTCATAAGACTCCTAACAGGGTCCATCCTCTAACAAGGAACTTTTATATTAGTGCATCATTTTGTGGGCATCATTCCCACCGGGGTTTAATCTTTGATCAAGAGGTTCCCTAGTTAACATATCTTGTGTTATTGTGTCATTGTATGGTTATCTTTCTATGGTTAGTTACTACATTAATTATATGGTTTAAAGCTATTGAAGTTGATATTGAAGTTAATGATGATAAATGGTTTAATTATTAGATAACTGATTCACCCCCCACCCCTCTTAGTTATCTTGATGGTCTTTCCTTTCTAACAATTGGTATTAGAGCGACAGGTCCTTGAAAGAGAAGTTTAACAACTTAAGGAGATCTATGGAAAATTTTAGGAAAGAAAGCCCTAAGTTTGATGGATTAAATTTTGATAGCAGGAAAGAAAAGATGAAGACACAACTCTTGTGTTTAGGACCAAGTTATTGGTTGATCATAAAGAATGAAAGGACTATAATTGAAGAAGACAATCTTGAGACAAGTTCTAAAGATGAGGTAGATTTATTTATGTGTAACATACTTGCAAGAGAAGCACTTTTGTCAGCACTTCCAGAGAATGAATACAATCAGGTAAAAGGTTTAACTATATCTCATGATATTTGGAAAGCTTTACATTCTACTTTTGAAGGTGATGAACATGCAAAGAAAGCTAGGTTACATAATTGGATTTGTGCATTTGAAGACATAAGAATGATGGAAGATGAATCTATTAGAAGCTATATTGGTAGGATGTCAAAAATTGTTGCAGGAATAAAGTCTTGTGGAGGTGAAAAGACAGAGAATGAAGTAATATGGAAGATTTTGAGAACATTGACACTGGTATTCAGGTAGACTACACAAATGATTGAACAAGTGATACCTTGTACACCAAACTTTTCAAGAGAGAGTCTTCTTGGAAGATTGGAAGCAGCAGAGATGAATCTGAGATTATCAGGATAACTACCTAGAGTGGAGATAGCATTCATTACTCTTAGTATCAGACCTACTTTGTCTAGAAGTACAAGTGTGAATGGAGATTATGCTAGTAGTAGTAGATCCAAATCTGATGAAGACAAGAAGATTGAAGAAGGTATTGCCTTGCTTGTGAAAAGAGAACTAGATGGTAAGAAAACCTTTAAATGTTGGACATGTCAAGAATATGGTCATTTTGCATCTAAGTGTCCTAAGAGATTTAAGAAGTATAGAAACAATTTTAAGCCTAGAAGATCTAAAGAATGTTATTATGCAAATGATGAAGAAATTGAAGTAGGAATTGAAAGACATTTGAGTGACAGTGATAATGATAACTTTGATGACATAGGATTTGTAGCAATTAAGGAAGAAAATTATGAATCTGATATTAAAGAACAAAAAGCCTTAGTTTCCCAAGTTGAAAAGAAAGCTGATTGGATTATAGATAGTGGTTGTTCACATCATATGACTAGTGATAAAGGAAAGTTCATAAATTTTAACAATTATGATGGAGGAGTTGTTAGAGTTGGTAACAATGCACCTTGTTTGATTAAAGGTATAGGATCTATTACTCTTGATGGAAAGACTAATACTGATGATGCTTACTTTGTTGATGGATTGAAACATAATCTTTTAAGTGTTGGACGGTTAGCGGATAAAGGATATCAAGTTTGGTTTACTAAGAAAACTTGTGTGATTAAGGATAAAGATGAAAATCTAATTGGAATCGGATCTAGAACTAGAGGTAATGTATTTCAATTGAACCCTACTGAGATGACATGCTTGATGACTAAGATTGATGACAATTGGTTATGACATAGAAGGTTTTGTCATATAAACTTTGATAATATTATGAATGTGAGTTCTACACTTGTAGTAAGAGACTTACCTAAGATCATGAAACCTACTAACATGATTTGCAAGGAATGTGTGATGGCTAAGCAGAAAAGGAGTTCATTTCCTAGCAAGAAGTTCACATCTACAAAGAAGTTGGAGATTGTTCATACAGACTTGAGCGGTCCTACTAGGACTAGAGGATTCTATGGAGAAAGGTATTTTATGATTCTTGTTGATGATTTTACAAGAATGATGTGGATTGCATTTTTAAAAGAAAAATCTGAAGCATTTGATAAGTTTAAGGTCATGAAGAATAAAGTAGAGAATGAATTAGGAATGAGGATTAAATGTTTGAGATCCGATAGAGGTGGAGAATTTACATCTAAAGAGTTTAACACTTTTTGTGAAGCAAATGGTATTAAGAGATAGTTATTAGCCCCTAGAACACTTGAACAAAATGGTATTACAGAAAGAAGAAACAAATCAGTGACTGAAGTAGCTAGAGCTATGTTATTTGAAGGTGACTTGGCAAAGACATTTTGGAGAGAAGCAGTGAATACAACAGTATATATAATGAATAGAGTACAAATCAGAGTAGACACAGACAAGACACCCTATGAATTGTGGTTTGGACATGCACCCTCAGTTAAGTATTTTAGAATTTTTGGAAGCAAATGTTATATTAAGAGAGATGATGATATAGGAAAGTTTGATCCTAGAAGTGATGAAGGAATTTTTCTTGGATATTATTTGAAAAGCAAAGCATATAGATGTTACAATAAGAGAACTGAAACTATTGTTGAAAGTGAAAATGTAAAAGTTGATGAGAAGTTTAAAATTTAGGAAAGAATGCTTGATTATGAATCTGATGAAGGAACTCACCCACAACCTAACATTGAAATTACTGAACAATTTTATGAGACTGGCAGTAAATTGTTGAATGAAAGTCATGTTGAAGAAAATAGAGAAGAATCTAGAGAAGAATCTATAGTTGAAGAAAGATCAATGACTATGACACCTAACAGGTATATATCAAGACATCATCCTATTGAGCAAGTCATTGGAAGTTTGGATAGAGGAGTTATGACTAGAAAGAAGGTACATTTATGTTTGATTTCTCAAATTGAACCTAAATATACTAATGAAGCTTGTGAAGATGAACATTGGATTAAAGCTATGAAAGAAGAATTGGATTATATTGAAAAGAACAAGACATGGGAATTGGTCCCTAGACCTAAAGAAAAAAAAGTGATTGGAACTAAATGGGTATACAGGAACAAGATGAATGAACAAGGAGAAGTAATTAGAAACAAAGCAAGATTAGTATGTAAGGGCTACTCACAACAAGAAGGAATTGACTATGAAGAGACTTTTTCCCCTGTGGCAAGACTTGAAGTGGTAAAAATATTTTTGGCTTATGCAGCATTTAAGAAATTCAAAGTGTATCAGATGGATGTGAAGTCAGCATTTCTAAATGGTGAATTAGAAGAAGTCTACATTGAGCAGCCTGAAGGTTTTCCTTTGACTCAAGGAGGAGACATGGTATGTAAACTAAAGAAAGCATTGTATGGACTAAAGCAAGCATCTAGAACTTGGTATGCTAGATTAGATAAGTATTTGTTAAAATTGGGATTTACAAAAGGAATAGCTAATAGCAACTTATACACAAAAGAAATTGAGAATGGATTGTTAATTTTGGTTATTTTTGTTGATGACATTATTTTTGGAGGAGAAGATGAAGCTAGTGACAAGTTTGCTGATGAAATGAAGACATAATTTGAAATGAGTATGATTGGAGAAATGAAATACTTTTTTAGATTGCAAATAACACAAAACAAAGATGGTATCTTTATAAGTCAGACTAAGCACTTGAATGATTTGTTGAGAAGATTTGGTATGGAGAATTGCAAACCAGTTGGAACACCTATGGTTATAGGACATAAACTATCTAGTAAAGATGAAACATCAGAAGTTGAGAAAAAGAAATACAGATCTATGATTGGTGGATTGCAGTACTTGACACACACTAGACCAGATATACAACATTCAGTTGGGATGGTAGCAAGATTTCAAGCTAAACCTAGAGAGTCACATTATGTAGTAGTAAAAAGGATATTGAGATATCTTAGAGGAACAATGGACTATGGACTGTGGTATGAAAATTTTGATGATTTTACCCTATGTGCATATATTGATGTTGATTGGGGAGGCAACGTTGATGACAAGAAAAGCACCAGTGGTGGAGCCTTTTTTCTTGGAGGAAGATTAGTTTTTTGGTTGAGCAAAAAGTAGAATTGTATCTCACAGAGTACAATAGAAGCAAAATATGTTGTAGTAGCAAACAATTGTAATTAGATAATTTGGATGAAGCAGATGTTGATGGACATTGGAATCGAGTTTGATGAGCCTATTGTCATATATTGTGACAATACAAGTATAGTTAGTATGTCTAAGAATCCAGTTTTACATTCTAAAAAAAAGCATATAGAGATCAAGTATCATATTGTAAGAGAGAAAGTTATAGAAAAATAAGTTAGACTAGAGTACATAAGCACAAAGGAGTAGATAGCAGATACATTTACTAAGCCCTTGCCTAAGGATACATTTGAGTATCTGAGAGGTATGCTTGGGGTTATGCCCCAACCTAATTTTGAGTAATGATGTAGTTGGTTGCATCCGTCTAGTGGTTTATGGCCCTATCTATTTTCTAGATTGGATGTTGGTACTTCCTCTATGGGGGAGTATGTGTATTTTAGCTGAGTCATTGAGGACTCTTGTGAATGTATTTTCTGAATAGTGTCTTTTGACATTGAGCTATTGTTTGACATAGTGATAGAATTTTTTTCATTGATGTCAATGGGGGAGAGAATCATGAAAAACATTGAGGAAACATTGAGGAACTACATTTTTTGACAGATTGAATAGGATAACGAGGCAAGATTTGATTGATGATGAGTAGCAGTGCAGTTGAGCAGTAGTGATTGGATTTTTGGAACATTGGATGTTTTTCATCTATGTTGCCATCAATGCCAATGGGGGAGATTGTTAGGAATGAATGTTGAAGCCTTTGGAAATCATTCTGTAGTAGTGGTTATTGCATTCATGACTGTTATTGTCATTGATGTCAACACAGTGTTATTCTAGAGTTTTAGCAGAGAAGCAGGCACAATTTTTTTTTGCACACATGTTATATTGTAGATTGAGTTATGTGTAGTTGATGGATGTTCTTTGGTGTGTTATTATCCTATGGTTAAGATCACAAAGAGAAATTCATTTATTCATGAAAGTTATAAGCATTTTGGCGGAAGCAGTATTCTGGCAGTTTTCCTGTGTAGCGGTTTTTGGTAATTGAAGGATATCTCCTAATCCGAATGGAATCTAATTCTATGTAGTTAAAGGGAAGTTTGAGACTCATTGGTGGTGACATGGTTCAAAGAACAAACTTTGATGTCACACAATTGGAAAGTTATTGTATCTGGAAGCTGACAGTTTTATGTAATTTTGATGTAGTGTGTTGAAATTATTATTTTGTATTTGCATGCCGACTCATTTGCAATTATTTGAGTGTGGTATAAAGGAAGGAATTTTTTCCTTGTTATGTATGAGGATTGTAAGAGTTTTGATATGAAATTATGAAAGTTGTGATGCGAATGTATGCATGAAGTGAAGAAAAGAGCTAATTCAGTGATGAAGGAAGACTTGCGAAGTACAAAGATCTGAATTTGTGATCTTGTGTAGTAGAGAGTGTGGTTTTGGCATAGTGTGAAGGAGGTAACATATTTCATATTATTCTATTGAATAATCCTAAGATCTATTGGACAGTGAGTTTAGAGATCTTGCCTTGAAGTTGTTTGGGCAGTGGGTCCTTCTATCTTCCATAACTCCTAACAGGGTTAGAATCTTTTAACAGGGATTCAAAATCTCCTAACAGAGATTCATATGTACTGAATGTATTTCATAAGACTCCTAACAGGGTCCATCCTCTAACAAGGAACTTTCATATTAGTGCATCATTTTGTGGGCATCATTCCCACCGGGGTTTACTCTTTGATCAAGAGGTTCCCTAGTTAACATATCTTGTGTTATTGTGTCATTGTATGGTTACCTTTCTATAGTTGGTTACTGCATTAATTATATGGTTTAAAGTTGTTGAAGTTGATATTGAAGTTAATGATGATAATTGGTTTAATTATCAGATAATTGATTCACCCCCCCCCCTCTCAGTTATCTTGGTGGTCTTTCCTTTCTAACAATACTAAATATGAATGATCTCACAAAATTTGTTGATTCGCAAAAGAAGCTCCAATTCTTCATATACCAATTCACCAGCATAAGTTTGCAAATTCTAAGATATATGAGATTATGAAGAGCTGAGCCTTGATTTTATAGACATCCAGAGCTTTGGAGGTGCATGGAAAAAGCCATAAATCACTTAGTTGATTTTTGAGTCAACAAGGAATTAAAGATAATTAATGCCCAATAAATCATGCAAAAACAACTTTTTGATTTAAATCAGAAGTTGAGATCAGCTTTCAACTCAAAATAGAGTTGAGTTTATTTTTAAAACAACTTGAATTGATTTTCTAATTTATAGTTCAACTACTTTTTGGATGTGCATAATTAATTATGAATTAATAAATAAATAAAGTGATTTATCCTCATCTTAACTGATTTTGAAAATAAAATAATTGATTTATGGGTTAATCAATTATTAAATCAAACTTTTATTCCAAAATAATATCATTAAATATGACAATTTTCTTTAATTAATTAAATAAGAATTTAATCAATTAATGATAGGAATTTTGATTTATTGTCAAATTTAAATAATAATAATTAGGAATAAATATAATTAAATTCAATAAAATAATTAAGTGGCAGTATTAAATCTAATTAATTAAATATTCAGAATATTCAATTAATCAAACTTTAGGATAAATAGGATTTATCACCAAATAATTATCAAATTAAAGATAATTATGATAAATAGGAATATTACTAGGAATATTCCCTGATGCAGAATTTATGATGATCAATTAGGATTCAATGATGTTTAGACGTGCCTTAGGTTAGGACTTCAATGTCGATTTCATTCGATATGTTGATATAGGAGGTTAATGATCTTATGGCCCATTTTTGGGGTATTACAAGATGTGAAATAATAAAAGGAAAAATAGATTCAATCCATGATTTATTTAATGTGCCAAGCATAAAATAAATGGAAATGTAATGGTCGGAATGGATATTTTGGAGCCATTATTCAATAGCTGATCTTGTAGGGGCCCATTGTTTGAGAATATGGATGTGATGCAACCTCATAGATCAGATATTGTAGAGATAGTTAGCCAAGTGGGAGAGATAATAGAGCTAATTGGTGCCACTTTATCATTCTTTAAAGGAAAATAAAACTAGGTAAAGTCAAAGATGGACATGTTTGGTCTTGATTAGAGCAATTTCCTGCATCCAATTCACAAAGAAGATAATGAAATGGAAAGTGTTCATGAGTGGAAGAGTGACTTGGATGTTTTCTAAAAGGGAAAATATCTTTCCTTAATGAAGATGGGATCTTGGACATGGATGCATTTAATCATGTCTTGGATGATATGTTCAAGGTAGAGACTGAATGTACAAGTTTTGTTTATGATTCCAAGGCCATAATAGACTCCAGGTGGGAGAGGAAAATAAGTAAAATATAGAGCCTTAATGTCTTCACTTGACCAATAGAGGAAGAGGTGGAAACATGGGAAAAAAATATAAAACCTGAGAAGAAGAAGTCAACTACAAAAGAATTGGAGGCAATGGAGGAAGACTGAACAACACTAGGCACCTGATCATTGAGCACAAGGAGGGTAATTATCACAAAAAGAATAATTTATATTAGCCGGCTAGTGGTCATTATTCATGTAACCACTTTTAGAAGTTACCTTGAACACATGCAGACAAAGGTGCCACCTATTGAAAATGTAGAGTGATTGCAAAGATATTCCTCTAGTTTGTTCTCCACTTTATGTAATCATTGTAACTACCTTTTTGTCTTCTAGTGTGTCTCTTTTCCTATCCATATAAAGCTTGTTGCATCCAGATTCTTCCACGATTCCAAGATGGCTAGTGAATACTATACATGGTATAGATTTGTATTGTTTTAAGGATGGTGAATTTTACAACTGTAATAGATAGAGAATTTTGGATCTAGAGTTTTGTTCTAGCATTTTTTCATTTTTAATGTACTAATATAGATAATTTAATGAAAATACAATGGAATCCCCTCTTATATTTGTGAATGTCCTCTTGTTTTGATCTTGAATTCTTATATGTTAATTTTGCAAAGCATTTTAATATATGGTTTACAAATTAAATTGTGAAATTGTTCTTTAGTTCCTTTCAAGGGAGGGGTAATTCTTAAGGGTATTTTTCAGAGAATTCATGGTGGTTGTGAGAATTTGATGTCTGAATGTGAAAATGAGAGGAATGATTTGCAAATTGTCTAATCTGGGTTTTGGATGTGTTTGAGTTAGAAGTTTCTATAAATGTATATTTCATTTGGCTCTTTTCCCTAGGATTAGGCACTAGTCTATTCTTATGAGACAAATTTTCATCATCAATCAAATTATAAATTAAAAAAATATTTGAGTCAATATTTTAAGAATACTAATGTTTAGTATTTGTATTGGGTAAATGCGAGTAAGTTTTACTGATTCCTTTGAGAAATGAATCATAAAGGTAAACCTTCCTAAGCTTGATGCTCAAAGTGTAGGAGGACTTAATGCTTGTTAATTGGTCTTTTTTCTTGTCATATTTTAAGTTGGTATAAAGAGACAAGGACGTTGAGTTGTCATAAATGCTTAAAATTTGCAAGAAGAAAGAGGAACCAACAACAAGTTCAAATTCCCTCAGGTAATGCCGAGGGGGATATTGCTATAAAAATGGTCAGTGCTCCCCTCAGGATTCAAGACATGGCTTAACCATCTCTTGTGTCTTCTATAACTATAGTGGTTGTATTGAGCATTAACAGGTTGATCTTTTCATGCAATGAAAACCCTAGCTTGTAACAAAACTATGATATTTAATCATCCATATAGTTGTGTGAAGAGGCCCAGTGCTAGGAGATTGTTGATAAGCTATTGAAGGTGGGTTGAACCTTAGTACTCAAGGCATTAAGGAGTGTTAGGAATAAGGTGTCTCAACCTTGGATAATTCCTATTCTTATTATTTGTTTTGTAAAATGTATTTCTTGCAAATAACATAATCAAGTGTGAGTGTACATGTCTAGTTGGCATGTTGATGTGTCACTCCACTTGATGTGTCGGCATCTTGAATTGTGTGTAAGGAGATCATGGCTGAAATAGTTATGACGGATTCCTATGACACGTAAGAGCTATGTCTAGAAGATTCAATGACAGGTGAAGACATGTGGAAACTAATAAAATTGAGTACTATACACTCTTCCCCAATCGGGTTCTTCTTTTCTCGGAGAATGGTAAAACCCTAATATGACTATCTTTGGAAGTTGCCCTAAAAAGGGAAGTGCATGATATAAGAATTTTTAGGGTTGTGAAGATAGGAGAAGTGTATTGTTGAAACATTTTATGCTATCACGATTTGTCTTCAAGAGTTGGAAAATCTTCTGAAAGAACTTGCATTGCAAGTGTATTTTAAATTGTAATAGTTTTGATTAATACACTATGCAGGTTTTGGAGTGCTAGGGTTTTTACTGAAAGGTTTCCCCAGGGTAAATCATTGTGTCATTCTCTATTTTCTGTATGCATGGTATATGACTGCAATATCATTGTTAAAGTAGTTAACGAATCTGTAATTGTAAGGATTTAAAATAATTTGCACAATATTTTCCTTTAGAGATTAGTGTAGAAAGCTATTTCCACACCTGAGTTTCCTTACAAGGAGGACCTTTGAAAATGGTTATATATGATGACCAATGAAGTTCTAGCTTAGGAACACCATAGATCACTAGATAAAGAATATGGTTTTTCTAATTAAAGAGCACTCACTAGACACATTAAACTATGAGAAACAAGTGAGGAAAAAAAATGAATGTATGAGAATGGATCTTTTGATAAGAAAATCCCAACTTGAAAATAAAATATAGATCTAAAAATACACCGATTTACTATAGTAGAACTAGGGACCTCAAAACATAAAAAAAAGGCTAAATTAAAACTCTCAAGAATAACTTGGAGCTACTAGACTATTTGGTATGGTATCATGAACATATGATCATTTATCTTTAACCCATAATCAATTCTTTAAACATCCTCCAAATCAAAGGTATACAACACATGGTAATGTATTGAATAGAGGTGAATACAAAGGTACAAAGGATCTTCTTAAATAAGGAAAAGAAAATAAGATGAATGGACAAGTTGAGATAAGTGTCTCAACTTAGAGGAAGTAGAGTTTTGAGAGAACTCAACAATATCCTCTATGATGAGTTAGATTCCAAATAGGACTAAATAATCTCCATCTAGCTCATTAAATGAGTGTACTTAAGTAAACCTAACTTGTGAAGAGTAAACCAGTAAAACACCATTGACTCCATTACCAATAGTTGATCATTTTCATGCACTAATAGTTGATTATTTGTTATCCCAATAATAGTTTTCACATATATGATTAGCTTTTTTGCCCAATTTTTAGCTTTTTTGGCCCATTTTTGCATCGACATTAGTACATTTGTCCACAAGTACAAGTAATTTTTATTAGACAATTATTGGACCATCCTTAAGTAGGTATCGGGTGACACTTTGAATCAACCAAATTTTTACTTATTGTGCATAAAAAATTTCATAGCATGCATCATTAAAACCTACAAGACAAAATAGTAGCTTTAAGCAATTAAGTTACATATGCAGATAATAAAAAACAATCACCAAAATATGATATACCATTTTAGAATGATGGTTGCACAAAGTTAGCAATATTTACCTCTAGTGCTCTTCCCCTAGAAGAGAAAGTATGTTCTTATAATGATCATGTTTGTTTTTCAAAGCTGCCAAGTTTATTTTAATTTTATTAAAAAAAGTAGAATTGTTACTTTTAATAGGTCATGTTTCTAGTATTATCATTTAATAATTCAAATGTTCATAGGAATTTTTTAGCATGTTTAATATTGACAGGAATTATTATGCATAAAATACTAATTAAACAATAAATATTTAATTCATATCTTTGCCTAAAAAGATAGTCTTGTGTATTAGAAAGGGTTTAATTTGATTTCACAATAGTTTAAGGGAGAAATGGTCTTTATCATTAATAACATTTTTATTTAATGTATATGTAAAAAGGAAATGTTCATTATGATTTAACATGTCCATTTAAATAATACACCAAAAGTATCACACATACATTTTTTAATATATGGACAAAAGTTATATGTTGACATCTATTATATAATTAGTATATGTTGAATAAAAATAATTCAATAATGATGGTAGTCATCTTCTATGTCACATCTCCTAAATCTCAACAAGTTTCTGTGTAAAAGAAAGCAACATTTCCAAAGAACCCATTATAAAAGAATCAAGTAGTCAAAAACCACATGCAAAGAGAAAATCCTCCTTGCCCTAATCCCCTCCCCCACCTGCTATAAAATGCTACCAACCATTGGATAGAAGAGAAGGATGGTTGAATAACTTGTGAGGCATTAGAAGCACAATGAAGAATAATCCTCCTTCAACACATTAGATGAATATAATCCAATGGCATGCAAAAATTGATACCATCTGGTGATGTATAGAATAGAGAGAATTATATAAGAATATATCATATTAAATTAATTATGTTAAACTATAGTTTAATAAATTATAGTACAGCTCTTTAAAATTATTATGGGATTTTTTACCAATGAGAAATGATGAATACCAAAATAATGAGGGATTTTACTTAATGCATTGCATGGAGTTAACATAGAAAAACCTCTTCTATTAAATGTGAACTAAAATTAAATAAAATATATATAATACAAAATGAACTAAATTTGTTCATAGAAAACAATCATAATCATTGATCCCTATAAGTATGCTTTATACTATTAGAATGATTTTAGAATAATTGAGAGGGGGGGGGGGGGGTGGGGATGAATCAGCTATCCTCAAGTCCAGATTTACTAATTCAACTTTCTAGCTCTTTAACAAACTTAGATCTCATCAGCAATTCACATGGTCTTTATAGAATATATCATTAACATAAAACTTGCAGTCTACTATCCAAAAGTAATCAACTTGGAGAATATAAAACTTTCAACAACATTCACATCAAATAACATCCACACAAGTATAACACTAGGATTTTACATGGAAACCCAATTTGGGAAAACTACCAGTAACATGCTACTAATTTTTAACTCTTCTAAAGTGAGCTCTCTGAGAAGCCAACCCTATTAAAGGTTTAAAACACACATTGTTAGGTCTAACCCCATTAAAGGATTTAATCACCCTGTTAAGAGTGGCCTGATTAGAGGGCTTAAAAAAATTCCATTAGAATATCACCTTGATTAAAGGGTTTTAAAAATGACTATTAGGTCAACCTTTATTAAAGGATTTTGACTGATATGATGGTTAGAAAGTAATAGTAGGTTACGTTAGAAAGTAAAGTCCACCAAGATAACTAAGAGGGTGGGGGGTGAATCAGTTATCAGATAATTATAACTTTTATCAACTTCAACAATATTAAACCATGTAAGCAATATAATTACCAACCATAGAAAGATATTCATACACAATGACACAATGACACAAGATATGTTGACTAGGGAACCTCTTGATCAAAGAGTAAACCCCGGTGGGAATGATTCCCACAAAAGATGCACTAATATGAATATTCCTTATGAAAGGATGTACTCTATTAGGAGTCTTATGAAATACATTCAGTACATATGAATCCCTGTTAGGAGATTTTGAATCCTTGTTAAAAGATTCTAACCCTGTTAAGAGTTATGGAAGACAAAAGGACCCACTGCCCAAATAGCTTCAGGGTAAGATCATTGAACACACTGTCCAAATAATATTTGTATTACTCAAATAGAATAATATGTTACCTCTTTTCTAACTGTGCTAGACCACACTCACTATTACAACATATCTCAATTTTAGATCTTTGTACTCCGCATGTCTTCCTTCACAAATTCGCTTTCACATTTAGCTATTTTCTTCACTTCATATTTATCCACTATATCCTCTCTACATCACAACAAGGAAAAAAATTCCTTCCTTTATAACACACTCAAATAATTACAAATGAGTCGGCATACAATTACAAAATAAAAGTTTCTACATGCTACATCAAAATTACACAAAACTGTCAGCTTCCAACTACAATAATTCTCCACTCGTGTGACCTCAAAGTTTGCACTATCATCCACATCACTATCAATGTTTTATCAACTTCCCTTTAACTATACAAAACTAGATTCCATCCCTATTAGGAGATATCATCCGATTTCCACAAACCGCTACTCAAGAACACTGCCTGAATACTGCTTCCACCAAAATGCTCATAACTTACATGAATAAATGAATTACTATCTATTCTCTTAACCATAGACATATAAAATATCAAAGAGTATATCCTCAACATCACATAGCTCCAACTACAATAACCCATGTGCACTAATTCAAACTCTATCTGCTTCTCTACAAGTCTTCAGAAGATCATTGTGTTGACATCAATGACAATCATAGTCATGAATGCAACAACAACTGCTATAGAATGACTACCAAACATTCAAAATTTATTCCTAACAATCTCCCCCATTGGCATTGATGGCAACATATATGAAAAAACATCCAATGTTCCCAAAATCCAATACTGCAACACTGTTGCTCTCACAAACATTTCAAATCCTCTTCATCAGTTAAATTTTGCTTCCTTTTCCTATTCAGTTCTCTCTAATAGATGGTACAAATGGTTTTTCATGTACACTTCCCCCCCATTGACATCAATGATAGAAATTTCATCACTATGTCAACAACAACTCCAATGTCAAAAGACACTATTCAGAAAATGCATTCACTAGAGTCCTCATGACTCAGCTCAGATACACATACTCCTCCATAAAGGAAGTACCAACATCCTATCTAGAAGAAAGATAAGGCTCATATACCACTAGATAGATGCAACCAACAGCATCAATTCTCAAAAGTAGGCTGGGGCATAACCCCAAGCATACCTCTCAAATACTCAAATGTATCCTTAGGCAAAGGCTTTGTAAATATATCTGCTATCTGCTCCTTTGTACTTATGTAGCCAAGTCTAACTTCTTTATCAGAAACTTTCTCTCTTACAACATGATACTTGATCTCTATATGCTTTGTCTTAGAATGTAATATAGGATCCTTAGACATACTGATTGTGCTGGTGTTGTCACAATGTATGACAACAGGCTCAACAAACTTTAATCCAATATCCTTCAGCATTTGCTTCATCCAAATTATCTGGTTACAATTGTTTGCTGCTACTACATATTCTAGTTCTGTTGTGCTCTATGAGATACAATTCTTCTTCTTGCTTTGCTAAGAAACCAATCTTCCTCCAAGGAAAAATGCTCCACTACTGGTGCTTTTCTTGCCATCAACACTACCTCCCCAATCAGCATGTGTATATGCACATAGGGTAAAATCATCAGATTTTTCATACCATAATCCATAGTCCATTATGCCTCTTAAATATCTCAGTATCCTCTTTACTGCTGCATAATGTGATTCTCTAGGTTCAGCTTGAAATCTTGCTACAATTCCAATTGAATGTGCTATATCAGGTCTTGTATGTGTCAAATACTACAAACCTCCAATCATAGATCTGTATTTCTTCTGTTCCACTACAGGAGTCTCATCTGTGCTAGATAACTTATGTCCAGTTACCATAGGTGTTCCAACTAGTTTACAATTCTCCATTCCAAATCTTTTCAACAAGTCATTCAGGTACTTTTTCTAACTTAAAAAGATACCATCATTGTTCTATGTTATCTGTAATCCCAAAAAGTATTTCATTTCACCAATCATATTGATTTCAAATTTAGTCTTCATTTCATCAACAAATTTGTCACTAGCTTCATCTTCTCCTCTAAAAATAATGTAATCAACAAAAATAACTATAACCAACAAACCATTTTCAATTTCTTTTGCATACAGATTGCTATCAGTTGTTCCTTTTGTAAATCCCAACTTTAACAAATACTTATCCAATCTTGCATACCAAGTTCTAGGTGCTTATTCAAGTCCATATAATGCTTTCTGCAGTTTACATACCATGTCTCCTTCTTAAGTCAAGGGAAAACCTTCATGCTACTTAATGTAGACTTCTTCTTCCAATTCTCCATTCATAAATGCTTACTTCACATCCATCTGATATAATTTAAATTTCTTGTAAGCTGCATAAGCCAAAAACATTCTTACCACTTCAATTCTTGCAACAGGTGCAAAGGTTTCTTCATAGTCAATTCCTTCTTGTTGTGAGTATCCCTTACATACAAATCTTGCTTTGTTTCTTACTACTTCTCCTTGTTCATTCATCTTGTTTCTGAATACCCATTTAGTTCCAATAACATTCTTGTCTTTAGGTCTAGGGACCAATTCCCATGTCTTGTTCTTTTCAATCTGATCTAGCTCTTTCATATCATTAGTCCAACTTTCATCTTCACAAGCTTCACTAGTAGTCTTAAGTTCAATTTGAGAAATCAAACACAACTATTCTTGTACCTTATTCTGAGTTAGAACTCCTCTTTCGATGCTTCCAATAATTTGTCCAATAGGATGATTTCTTAACAAATTCTTGCTAGGTGTCACTATCTCAGATCTTACTACAACTGTAGGCTCTTCAATGACTTCACTGTGGCTTTCATTCAACAAATCACTGTTAGTTTCATAAAATAATTCAATAGATCTAGTGTTAGGTTTAGGATGAGCTTCTTCATCTGATTCATAATCAAGAATTCTTTCTTGAATTTTGAACTTTTCATCAACTTTAACATTTGCACTCTCAATAATAGTCTTAGTTCTTTTATTGTAACATCTATAGGCTTTTCTCTTCAAAGAATATCAAAGAAATATACCTTCATCACTTCTAGGATCAAACTTTCCACTATCATCATCTCTCTTTATAGAACATTTGCTTCCAAAAATTCAAAAATACTTAAATGAGGGTGCATGTCCAAACCATAATTCATAAGATGTCTTGTCTGTGTCTACTCTGATTTTTACTCTATTCATTGTATACACTATTGTGTTCACTACTTCTCTCCAGAATATCTTCACCAAATCATTCTCAAATAACATAGCTCTTGCTGCTTCGGTCACTGATCTATTCCTTCTTTTTGCAATACCATTTTGTTCAGGTGTTCTAGGGGCTAAGAACTATCTCTTAATGCCATTTTCTTCACGAAAGGTGTTAAACTCTCTAGAAGTAAATTCTCCACCTCTATCAGATCTCAAACATTTAATCTTCATTCTAGATTCATTCTCAACTTTAGTCTTAATGATCTTAAACTTATCAAATGCTTTAGACTTTTCATTAAGAAATGCAATCCACATCATTCTTGTAAAATCATCAACAAGAATCATAAAATACATTTCTCCATAGAATCCTCTAGTCCTGCTAGGAGCACTCAAATATGTATGAACAATTTCTAGCTTTTCTGTAGATGTAAACTTCTTACTGGGAAAAGAACTTCTCTTCTGTTTAGCCATCACACATTCTTTGCAAATCATGTTAGTAGGCTTCATAATTTTAGGTAAATCTCTTATTGCAAGTGTAGTACTTACTTTCACAATATTGTAAAAGTTTATATGAAAATAAATTCTATGCCATAACCAACTGTCATCAATCTTAGTAATCAAACATGTCATCTCATTAGGATTCAACTGAAATACATTACCTTTGATTCTAGATCCAGTTCCAATCAAATTTCCATCTTTATCCTTTATCACACAAGTTTTCTCAATAAACCAAACTTGATATCCTTTATCAACTAATTGTCCAACACTCAAAATATTATGTTTCAATCCATCCACAAAATAAATATCATCAGTATTAGTCTTTCCATCAAGAGTAATAGATCCTATACCTTTAATCAAACAAGGTGCATTGTTTCCAATTCTAACAATTCCTCCATCATATTCGTTTAACTTTATGAACTTTTTCATGTCTCTAGTCATATGATGTGAACAACCACTATCTATAATCCAATCAATTTTCTTTTCAACTTAAGAAACTAATGCCTTTTCTTCCTTAACATCAGTTTTAGGATTCTCTTCTTTAATTGCTACAAATCCTATGTCATCATTATTCTCAGTATTACTTTCACTTAGAGTTCTCTCTATACTAGCTTCAAGATCTTCATCATTAGCATAATAACATTCCTTAGATCTTCTAGGTTTGAAATTGTTTCTATACTTTTTAACTCTCTTAGGACATTTAGATGCAAAATGACCATATTCTTGACAAGTCCAACATTAAAAATTTTTCTTACCGTCTGGTTCTCTCTTCACAAGCAAGGCAATACCTTCTTCAATCTTCTTGTCTTCTTCATTTCTAGATCTACTATTGCCATCATAATCTCCGCTCACACTGATGCATCTTGACAAAGTAGGGTAAACGCTAAGAGCATTGAATGCTATCTCCATTCTAGGTAAGTCTCCTGATAACCTCAGGTTCATCTCTGCTACTTCCAATCTTCCAAGAAGAGTCTCTTGTTGGTTCCCAAAATGGACTTTATGCTTTAACAAGCAACTAGTACATCTACAAATTTTATGGATGGGTTAGATCCAAATATTGAGTTCTAAAGATGACTGGCCCAACTATAGGGACAAGACTGCCCTCTGCACTTCTAGCTCTACAAAACCAAGGAGGGTGCTCCCAATCTAGTAAAATAAGACCTAAATAAATAATCATTGACTGGATTTAAATGTAACAGATAAATGATAAGAGAAATCTAAATGATAACCATTCATTCATAGATTTTTCACTATCACTAGGTAGTAAACTGCCCTGCAAATCACTGTAATTCAAATAATTTTGACAATTTTGTATTTAAAGATGGAAATACCAGTAGAAAATTTTCAAACATTGATCTACATGAGAAGAATCCCACTGCTGGCCAGTGTCTTATTCATTGGGCAACACCTCCACTGCAAGAATGTAATACATGAATAAAATATTGAAATCTGAAAGATTATAACCTTTTGAAAATACTAATCACCCTCTGGTTGATTTTATGAAAAGATCCCTAGGTTCACACTACTTACTTGCGTATCCTTTAGTAAAACTTTTGGAGAATTTATGTCATATTCAAAGCTTATTTAATCTGATTATGAATCAGAGCTGAGAAATATAAACATACACATAGAGATTTATCTATGCCAAGAATTGGAACAATTCATAATTCAACAAAAATCACTCAAGGAGAGATATAAACCCTGGATTTTATTTCAAATATTATATCAGTATTCATGCAAACAAAATTCTTTACAATGCAACCTTCTAAAATCAACTTGAACCAAAAATAATGTTCTTCTATAGAAAAAAGTCCTAAATACAATCTATGATATACCAAACTCAGAAAACTTATCAGTCTAATTGATCAAGTTTCCGGTCTTTTACAATGATCCTGGTAATCTTTTTATAGACAATTAGGATTACATACAAGCTTCAGATCTTCTAGGTCAAAATAATTAGGTCATTCAAATTAGAGCAAAGACCTAAAACTCAAAGTTGTCATTCAATTGTAGTCTAAAAATGGAGGGTAAATTGGGTGCTAAGTCTTCCATAATAGTTTTAGAATAAAACATAATTCTGAAAGGTGTTGTTAAAATATCTCAATCAAGCCACTTTCTGTTTGAACAGACAAGACTTTCAACCACCTTTCTCAAAGTAACAGTCCTCTATTTTTAGACTGGTATGGCATTTTGGGAAACAATTCTAATCCAAGCACCTACTTGATATCTTGTTTTTCACTTTACTACCTGCAACCATCCTTGGAAGACTTAAGTAATTCATTTTGTCACCTCTGGTTCACTAACTTCAAAAAACTTGGTAAAAACCCTAGCAAAAGGTTTAAATTTGAACAATAAAGGTTAATCAATTAGGTTTAAAACATAGCCCTTGATTCTGCATCTTTCCCAATATATCAGATGGCTTTGATTAATTGACAATAGTCAACTAGGCCCTTAAAATGACTTGGCCATATACTTATCTCGACACCCAATGAGAATTGAACACATCAGCAACATCTATCTGTGGACGCACCTTAATCTTTCTTTATTTGACTCCGGAAAGTACTTAACTCTAAGTGATTTGGTGATTTTAGGACTAAATGCATTCTCCAAGTCACGAGACACTTTACTTAACCACAGTCTACTTTTGGAGATCATGTGAACAAAGGCTTTCACTTGATTGCTGAATCTTTCTTTAACCCTAGGTTTCATTCTGAGAATATGCAACGGCCTTCCGTCGCCTAATCATTGAATAACCTTTTATAATCTTGGGCCCGCTGATAGTTGCCACATCATTCTATCGGTGACCAATGAAAACATGACACCTCAGCATCCTCTGACAACTGGATCCACCATAAACAAGCCCTTTAAATCAGATGATTGATGCATGATCTCATAGCATGGAAAGATTCCATGAGATCATGCACCAGTCGTTGATCTTGAATCTATTGCTAATGTCACCGTAACCTGACCCCACCCTATTGTGTAAGCTACTTCATCGAATCAGAGATTGCCACGTTGCACAAAGAGGGCCCCTTTCCAAACTCTTTTTTAATAACCATGGTCCTGTTAGCCACCACCTCACCCTTACTTCAACCAATCAAAAATGTCCGCATCATGATGACATGGCAATCGAGGACCCACCAAGCAATCTGCAACCATCTGGAAGATTGAACGGTCATCACTATGCCACAAGGTTAAAACTCATGCATCTTATGTCAATGGTATAGCGACAACCACAAGATCTTATTGTACTTTAAACATCTAGGAAATAGGCCCCACTGACAACATCCCTATCACCAAACTCGCAGCCAATGAGAAACTGCCATTTGTGCACACCTAGTAGTGGACCCACTCTTTATCGGCACCCATAAAATCTGACAAATTCCATATCATAACTGACGTTGACCAATGAGAAACTGCCATGTCAATCCAACCTGGCACGCTAAGGACCCACCTACCATCTCATTTACCTTTCCATCAGATGGTTGTCGCTACACCATGATGCTTAAATGGTTATCATCTTGGTCCAATGGTATAATGACAGCCATTGGATCAATCCATCATTTATCTACCAGCAAACTTTGAGGATGGGCCCATCGGGACAAGTGGTGCTTTGTCACTAAATTGCATGTCAAAACTTTTGACAGCAAATAGTCTTGCGAAACAATGACAGCCACACAATTTAAAAGGCCGACACTTAGGAAAATAAATCTCAGGAGACTTAGGCTTGGATAGAAAAATATTAAAGGGGGCCTGACATAAAAAACCTAATGACATAACATGTAAAAGTGGTCGTCAATGTTTTAGCACATGGGTATTTTAGGACTTTAGTAAGCAGAAAAAGTAACGCTTAAATAGAACCTAGCTTAGGAAAATTAGGATTTCAACCTTGCAACGTCTAGAATTTTGAATTTATGAACTAGGGTTTAAGGCCAGAGATAGAGAAAAACACTTGCAGAGACCGGAGAAAACTTTTATAGCCATGAAAAATTTTGCAGGTGCTAATAGTGGCTCTTTTTGGGGATGTATAACTCTTGCAGGCATGACAAGGATTTAGAAACTCTGGGATAAGTAGACTATCTACAAAAACAAAACAACTAACCTACTCACACAACTTGAAAACAAACACAGAACCTGGAAGGGGAAACTAACTACTGTTCATGGATAATGAGAGTGCCTTAAGAAAAGTACAATTTGAGGAATTGTCCATGAACTGGAAATTCCATTTCCTTTCCAATCAAGTCCTTTATAATGTATGAATTAGGTCCCCATGCTTTACTAACCAGATATGGTTGCAACCAAATAGGGTCAAACTTGATGTGTTTACCCTTGTCTCCAAGCCTAGCATTCCACATTAGGACTGAGTCATTACCTTGAAAACCTCTGACTATGGTCTCCTTGTCATACAAACTTTTATATTTCAACTGAGATTTCAAATTTGTATCATGTGCTTCCCTCCTTGATTCATCTAATTGTATCAAGTCCTGTAATCTGATCTTCATTTCATCATCTTGATCATCATCATATAATTGGATGAACTTGTACATTTGGAGCAAGTTATTTTGAGGTAACCTAGCATGGATACCATACACTAAATCAAAGGGAGCACACCCTATAGCCTTCTTGATTTTTACTCTATCAGCCCACAGAGCTAGCTGTAGTTTGGAATCCCATGCCTTCTTATTTGCATCTAAGACTCTTTTCAGAATTTTTATCAAACTTTTATTGCTTGATTCAGCCTGACCATTTCCCTGAGGATGGTAAGGAGCAGATTATGAAACTTTTATACCATATTGTAAACAAAAACTAACAAATTCTTCAGATCTGAAACACATAGCATTATCTACAATCAAAACTTCAGGGCATCCAAACCTTGCCAGCAAATTTTGCATCAGGAAATCAATAACCACTTTACTAGTTTCTTTTTTAGTGGGAATGGCTTCCACCCACTTTGTAAAGTAATCAGTTGCAACCAATATGTATGAGTGCCCCCCACTAGATTTGTTTGGTATCTCTCCTATGAAATCCATGTCCCACTTTTGAAAAGGGGCTTCCACATTTACAGGGCTCAAAGGCAAATTTCTACTAAACTTCAACTTCCCTGAGAATCTCTAACAAGCATCACATTTTTTGACAAAGGAATGTGCATCCTTGAAAATACTAGGCCACCAAAAACTAGACCTCAGTATCTTATGCACAATAGTCTTGGCCATGTAATGGCCACCACATACACCTCCATGCATTGCTTGCAGTAGATCTTTAGCCTTTTGAGGGTCAACACATTTTAGCAGGACACCCTGATTACTTTTCCACCACAACTCTCCTTTAATGATCACATATTTCAGGGCATGTAATTTTACAGTCCTCCTTTTGTGGTTATCCATGTTAGAAGGAAGTAAGAGCTTTTGCAAGTATCCAATGATATCCTTGTACCAATCACAACAGTCTAAATCATAGATGTATAGCCTTTGTTCTTCTTCAAGAATATTGATGTGGTTAGCATCCAAATTGCTTTGGGCCATAAGTTTTGCTAACCCCAATCCTCTCACTAGTTTGGTGATTTGGATATCAATATTAAACTCTTGGATTCTATTTATCCACCTACATCTTCTCCCTAAAACTTCTTGTTGAACCAAGATGTCTTTCACAACAGCATTGGGCACATATGCAACTACAATTGATCCTACCAAATAACATCTAAAATTCTTGATAGCTTTGACCAATGCATAGGCCTATTTCTCATTTATGTCATATTTTAATTTAGTTGCCTACAATGATTTACTAAAAAAGGATATGGGTTGTTCAAAACCCTCTGAGTTCTTCTATAATAATACTATAGCTATAGTATGATAGGAAGCAAATGAAAAGATTTGGATAGGCTTATTGAAATCTGGTGATCTTAATACAGGGGCACTTTTAACCATCTTGATATCAGAAAAAGCTTTCTTGGCCTCATTACTCCATTCAACTTTTGCATTCTTCTTTAGCATTTTGGAAATGGGAACACTGATTTCAACAAAGTTTGTAACAAACCTTCTGACAAAATTTATCTGACCAAAGAAAGATTGGATACCTTTTACATTTTTTGGTAGTGGTACTTTGTCTATTGCTACTACTCTTTTAGGATCAATCTTGACTCCATCCTTGGATACAATGTGTCCCAAAAGCTTACCCTCAGTTACTCCAAAAGAACACTTGGGTTAAGGGAAACCCCATATTCTAGAGCTCTTACAAATTTTTTTTCCAAATGGCCACAATGTTGGTCTTTCTTTTTTGAATAAGTTGTCAAGTCATCCTGATAAACAAAAAGAAATTTGTTTATAAAATCTACAAATGCTACATCCATGGATCTTTGAAAGGTAGCCTCAGTATTGGTTAAACCAAATGGCATCCTAATATACACATAAGTACCCCATGGAGTGGTAAATGTAGTTTTGAACTATTTTGTTTCTTTGACAACTACTTGATTGTAACCTGAAAAACCATCCATCATAGACATTAATTTAGATCCAGTAACCCTCTACAGCATGGCTTCCATGTTTGGTAGACCATAATTATCCTTTAAAGAATTTATATTCAAATTTCTAAAGTCTACACATAGCCTGATGTCTCTATTCGTTTTCCTTACTGGGAAAAGGTTAGAAACCTATGTTGAATGTCTAATAGGTTGAATGATGCCTGCATCACTCATCTTTTTTAGCTCATCCTACATTTTTGGTGCCAAAGTAGGGTTAATAGGTCTCAACTTTTGTCTAAAAGGTTTTGTTTTTTCCTTCAAAGGGATTTCATGTTGGAATAAATCTTCTCTATATGCTTTCAAATCATCATAAGACCATGCAAAGACATGTCTATATTTTCTAAGAAGATTTATCAAAGATCTTTTTATTTCAAGAACTAGGCTTCCCCCAATATATACATTTTTTGGAGCTTCCTTTGTTCCTAAGTTTATTTCCTCTACATCTTTAGGCTTGCTTAAAAGCTTTGCCTGTGAAGAGCTATCATGGCTATCAAATGATCTCTCTAGAACTACCAAACCTTTTGGGACTCTATTTGTTTTTAACTATAAGATCTCCTTGCCAAGGAGAGAATCCTTATCATCTGATTTTTCTACATATTCACCAAAATTTACCTCTTTGTCTCCAAAGCTTGCATCATAATGTAGAAATCTTAAAATATATAGGTCATCATCAAAAACCTGCCAATTTTCATAATTATCTGGTATGGATGGCCTAGTTTGAATTTCAACCCTAGATATCCCTACAAAAGTGATATCCTCTGGCCTTAGTGCAATTTTGGCTAATAAGTCAGCCATCCTATTATGACCTTTATCCATCCAATAAATACAAAAAGCACCAAACTATTCTATCTCATCCCAACCAACATTAATATAATGTCTTAATTTTTGGTTTCTTGATGCATATTTGGACCTAATCTGAGATACAACCAATTTTGAGTCTCCAATAACTCTGAGATTTTTTATTTTATGTTTTGAGGCTAACCTTAATCCTATCAATAAAGCCTCATATTCTGCAGTGTTATTTGTGCAAGTAAATAACAGGGTGAAGGAAAACTTAAAAAAATTTTCAGTAGGAGAAATTAACAACACACCTGCACTAGCTCCTTCTTTAGAACAAGCACCATCAAAGTACATGGTCCAAAGATCATTCTGATTTGTTACATTTCCTTCTTCTCTAGCTAAAAGAGGAAGATCAATCTCATTATCATTACTCTAAACTTGAAAGGAGTTTATGTCAGTATCCAAAAAATAATTCATGTTATTATCACTAGCCTCCTCCTCAATCATATGGGGGGTTCTAACTTCTCTGAGTACCTTAATGCTCTCACCAGTAATATTAAAAGTAGAAAAAGATAAGTCACACTAGATACTACCTCCCATTGATGCACTCCATTTTCTTGATAACAACATTCCATATTATGGAGGAATGTCAACAACTAGGACACTCATAGTCAATTGTTTTTCAGGACAAGCAACAAGCCTATAGGGCAGGGCTTTGATTCTTCCAATTACTGGTACCTCCCTAGAGTCCATTTCCTGGCATCTCCCATGAGGATTATCAACTTGCAACCCCATTGATCTCATAATTTTAGTAGGCATGATAGTATTTGAAGCTCCTGAATCAATCATGCAGTTTTTCAACATTTTACCATTTATGACCAATGTTAGGAAAAAGGGATCAACGACTCCCATAGAAGTATTCATGAAATTAGTGTCCAAATAGATCTGAGGTATTTTTGAAATAATTTCTTCTGTGTCCTTTTTTTTTTATGGATCTTGACCCTTCATCTTAGTATTTGTTGTTTCTTAGATGTCTGTTGTTTGAACACCATTTATCCATGTAAGGGCTTTCTCTTTGTGTTCACTTATCCTCATCATCTCTAATAAAGGCACTTTTACTATGATCTAAGATAATAACTAATTCATGTCAATAGGTGCATAATTTAAAATAGATAAGTCTATCTTTCCCTTTGGGGTATCTTTGACTTCAGGTTGTGTGGCTGCACCAAATTGCTTTTTATCTTTTGATTTATTTTCAGGTTGGGAATTTGGAGTGCTAACCATTGGAACTTTAGCCTTGATCTTGAGAACCTTGATTGGTTCACCTTGATTCTCTATGCCTTCTAATTTGAACTTCTTGGTATCATTTGCAGCCTTATTTTTTGTGACAGACTGCTTAGCATCTTCTTTGTTCTTTTTAATAAATATACCCACTGGTTTACCAACTATTTTGTTAACAGTCCTGTTTCTAGGACATAGTTGCTCTTGGCCTATGTCACCATATTAGCAGTGATCTAGGCTATCTCTTCATCAGAGGGTCTTCTTAATATAACAAGTTCTTCAACTTGTTTAGAGTTTCTATTTATGTCTTCAATTTCTTCCTCTTCTTCATCAGAAAAAACCTACTGATGGTAAACCTCGCCTCTGCTCTGAGAACCATCTACATCTTGATTTTCATTTTCTTCCTCAGAGTCAAATTCTTCACATAACTTAGCAAAGGTCATTCAACAACCTCTATCATCATATGATTCATCCTCCTCTTCTCCTTGTTCATCATTTTCATATACATTTTGAGAAATCGCATAATAGTTTGAATCATGAGGGGATTGGCATACTGTGCACCATGGAATCTCACCAGTCATGTTGACTAAATGTTTTTGCAAAGGATTTAGGGGTTTTATCATTTGGTTTTACATCCCTCCTTTCTGGGACAACAGGCTTCCCATCCTTCCGTTGTTTATTGTAAGGAAAATTCTGCATTCTAGGCTGCCTATTGAAATTATTTTGAGGAGGCCTATCATTTCCCTGAAACTTATTTTTACTTTCTCCTAGTTTTAGATCCTTTAAGGCATTTAGGATCTTCTTGAGGTTATCATCTTCCCTAGGTTTCATATTAGTAGTCTTATCAACTTCTTTCTTTATGAACCTAGGGGCCTTAGGATCCTCTCTTCTTCCTAATTTTTCTGATACCCTTCTATTGCTCTCAATGTTCATAGCAAATCTTTGAGCCTCTCTAATAGTCCTAGGGTTTTTATCCCTAAGTAAGTATCCCATCTTGGCATCAAAAGCATTTAGATATGTTGCTAAACACACCTTCTCATCCAACCTCATTACTTGGAAAAGCTTGTGCATAGCCTTTTGAAACCTTATATTGAATTCTAAGACTTCCTCATTTTGGTTTTTCTTTATGTTGTTGAATTCATTTAACACAAAACCCTCATTAGTTTTATCACTGTACTAATCTTTAAAACAATTTATAAAGTCATTCCAAGAACCAATACAATCATAAGGAAGCCCCCTGAACCAATCTCTTGCATCTTCAGTTAAAGATTGAATAAACAATTTCATGATCACATCCTCATATTCTATTTCATAATCATGAATCATATCAATGAAATTCCTTAAATGCTCTTCACAGGTAAAAACATTATTTGTAGTAAACTTAGATAATTTCTCTCTAATATTTATAGGAATCAAATTAGGAGAACCAACAATATTATTAAACAGAAGTTGTCTGTACCTTTCAATGTAAACTGATCCTCTCTGTAATGAAGCATTTGTTTGAGAGGTGGAAGCTTTGTTATTTTCTGCATTGGCAACATTTGCAATAATCACTGGTGTGACAATGGCAGCCTAAGTAGCATAATTTCCAACATTAACATTATGTTGGGAGTTCCCTTTGATCTTCAACTTGTAGATTTATACTTTGATGGACAACTTTAATATAACTTTGACTCTATCACCACTCCAAAGTCTACAAGGAAGAGGGCCAATTAACAAGGATCAAAAGAGATCCTCCTACACTTTGAGCCTTAATGCTTAGGCAGGTGTACCCTTAATTCACTTCTTCAAAGGAATCATAAAATGTTATACCAATATACTTTTTACTAACTGATTTAAGGATTTGATCATTTAATTTGTTTGTGTGTGGTTGATGACAATGAAATGCCTCTAGAGGATGGACCAGTGCCTTAACCTAGGGCAAAGAGTCACCCAATTACATACATCAACTGAAGATATTAAATCAAACACTCCTAGGCTCAGGATAAGTGCTTTTCCTATTACCCCTCTCCCTCAAACATATGGACATTAGATTCTTATTTGGTTGTAAAATCACTGAATTCACCTAAAAGACTTTAATCCTAACTTTGTTAGGAACTCAGAGATGACTTCACAATACTCTTTGTTTACCATATGCTAATACACTTTGTGACACTAACATATATAAGCTCATAATTGAAACAAGAAGACATACTAAAATACAAGATTGGAACTCAATAGCATTCTCATTAACGTATTCAGGATCAATACATAATCAGAGCAACACAAAGATAGGAAAAAGACCCAAAATCTAGCTCCTCTTTCAGTATAATACCATCAACAACCAGGGACCAAAAGAAAGTTTTGGAACCTACACTAAGTCAAAAAATCTGCAATATATATCACCGCTAGTCACCTTGGAATTCTCAAAGTGGATGCATCAAGCTTCGGGTGACTAGGGTTAGGGTTTCACCCACCAGACCCACTAGAAATGGTCACAAATTTATTACAGGGGAAGAAACCCAAGCAACTAGGAGAAAGAAAATCCTAGAGTGATTCCAATCATGACAAATCTCATTGAGAAGGTAATGAGAATCACAAAAATATCCAAAATGTCAACCTGTTCGGCCACCTGCAGCATGCCTCAAGCACAAAAAACATAGTACAGACCCCTATAGATGATCATAGAACACCCTGGACCACACTGCAATGTGAAACAAATCATCTCATACTAGCACCAGTCACTTCTGCATTTAATTTTGGTCCTTTTGGTCATAGGAAACCCTTCAAAAATTCAAATTTGAAAAACAACGGCTACCTTATGGTGCCTGCAATAAATCGGGAGTCCGCATTTGAATCTCGATCAACTTTAAGTCTTGATCGTTCGATCTCTCTTTTTCGCGGTCTTTATGATTTTTCACTTAATAGGACCCTAGCCAAACTTAGTGAATTGGTGATTGAAGGATACCTCCAAGTCACAGAATACTTTACGCCTCCGCCAGATAGTTTAGCGATTATGCGAATGCTTGTTCGTTGAACCGCTAAAACATTTAGAGAACTGCCATCTTTCTTTGCGAACAAGCAAAACCTTTTAGAATTTATCAGGCTGCTAACCCTTTTATCAGGACTGCTAGACTTTAAACCCCCACCTAGGCTAGCTTTATGCCACTTGTTGCCATGCCATTCACTGCTCATGTCTAGTCACCACTGACAAAGGACCCACCGCAAAGCTTCCCCCCTTAGTGAAGATCAACAGCTATCGCTACACCACTAACTTATCCATCATGCAACTTCGATCAATGGTATCACAATAACCATTATATCCTACAGTGTATTAACTCCCCTGAGACCGGCAGACCCACTAAAAAGTCCAACTCAACACACCTAGACCAATGAGAACATGTCCAAGTCAGCACCACCTACTAGAGGACCCACCCTCATCAGGCATCTGAGAAAACTAAGATCGATGACCAGTGTAAGATCTCAAACCTCTCACATATCTCATGAGAACTTATGCCTATTGTTGATCCTATGTAGATGTCAGGACCCTCTGACAAGCCAGAAACCAAGTCCCACTGACAACTGCTAACACACTAAATCATGGACCAGTCAAAAACTATGAACTGTTCCTATGTGTTATTTTGGACCCACCTTTATCTCTGACATGAACACCTAGAGGATTAGAAAAATGGTACAAGATTTGAAGGCCTCAAAAGATTCTACATGCTTACATGCCAACCATCGATCTAGAATCTTAGCCAATATCACAGAGTGTGACCCCACCGTGTTGTATAGGATATTCCAATGAATTAGGGACCACCACATCACTGAATCTAGTAGATGGACATACAATTTCTTGGTTCATTCTAACAACTCTGCCACTTCACTATTTCCTTCAGCCAATAGGGAAACACCATGTGTGCTTACTTGGTAGTGGTCCCATCTACAAAGAAAGGAACGTCATGAAAAAGAATCAACGATCATCGCAAAAGCGCAAGCCTCTGACAAAAGCCTTGCACTTTTGTGACAACCATTGGATCAAAATGGTGTTAGAGTTGGGCCTAGGAAAATATTAAGCCAGAACATTAGAAATAATTAAAACACAAGACTTAGGCTTTTGGGAAAAATCAGGCGCTGAGGACTATAGGAAAATATTAAAGGCCACTGGGGGTAGAAACTTAGGAAAAATTAACAGCCGACCCCACAAGGTGATAAAATATTAAAGCACATGCGCTAAAAGGATTTTAAATGGCCCAGAAAAGTAACATTAAAATAGCATAGGGCCAGGACAATACAAAGGGTTTTCATAACAATGGCTAGTTTTGAAAAATTTGAACTAGGGCTAATGCCAGAGACCTAAAAGCAACTACAAAGACCAGCATAAAAGGGCTAAAGCCATGAAATTTTTTCAAGGTGCTAACAGTGGCTCTTTCTAGGGAAGTATGCCTCCTGTAGGCATAGCAAGGACTTTGAATCACTGGTTTAAAGTAGACCATCCCACTAGAAAAACTGACAACAAAGAGCAACAAAACCAAAACCCTATAGACTAGGACAAAATAGGACAAGGGAAAACAACTTTACAAGATTTAAAGAATGTACAGATGTAACTACTATTCATGGAAAATAGAATACCTTCAATTGAAGTATTTCTTCAAGAATTGTCCATGAACTGGCAATTCCTGAACTTCACCATTTAACTCTTTCACAATGTATGAATCTTGGCCCCATTTCTCATGAATTAGATATGGCACTAGCCAAATGGGATCAAACTTACCATGTTTTCCTTTATCCTCCAATCTAACATTCCAAATCAACACCAAATCACTAGGTTAAAACTTCCTCTCAACAGTTTTCTTGTCATACAAATTCTTAACCTGCAACTGCAATTTGGCATTTCTTGCAACTGAATCTCTTCTATTCTCATCCAACCTAATGAGGTCCTCAATTCTCAATTGCATCTCATCATCTATGTCATCATCATATAACTAAACAAATTTATACATTTCCAATAAGTTATTCTGAGGCATTCTTGCATGTATTCCATATACCAGGTCAAATGGTGCACAACCAATTACCCTCTTCACAGTTACCCTATAAGCCCATATAGCTGATGGTAATTTTGAATTCCATGCCCTCTTATTATTTTCAAGAATCCTCTCTAAGATTTTAATCAAACTCTTATTATTAGATTCTGCCTATCCATTTCCTTGTGGATGATAAGGTGAGGAATAAGAAGTTTGAATTCCTAAACCTTTTCAAAAGTCCTTGTATTCGGCAGACCTGAAGCACATGACATTATCACTTACTATTCTCTCAAGGCAACCAAACCTTGTAACAATATTGTTTAACAAAAAATCAATTACCACCTTACTAGTTGAATTTCTTATAGGTATAGCCTCTACCCACTTTGTAAAGTAATCAGTGGCAACTAAGATCCATGAGTGTCCTCCACTTGACTTGTTTGGTATCTCCCCTATGAAATCAATTCCCCATTGTTGGAAAGTAGCCTGAACTTCTACTAGTTTTAATGGCACATTACCTAAAAATTTTAGCTTACCAGAGAACCTTTGACAAGCATCACACCTCCTTACCAACTGTTTTGCATCCTTGAAGATTATGGGCCAGCAGAATCCTGCTCTCAAGATCTTATGAGTAGTTGTTTTACCCATATAATGTCCACCACAAACCCCCTCATGCATTTCTTTCAACAACATGTTAGCCTGATCTTCATCGACACATTTCAAAAGTATGCAATCTAAATTCTTTCTATACAATTTACATTTCACAATTACATACTTGATGGCCTGTAATTTTAATGTCCTCCTCTGATTATCATTCATTCCTACTAGACATTTCATATTTCTCAAGTAATAGATAATATCTTGATACCAAACACAATCATCCATATCACATGTATAATCAATTTCAGAATGATATACCTAATTTGCATCAAGATTGGATTGGGCCATCAATTTTTCCAATCCTTATCCTCTAACCAATTATTAATTTGGATGTCAACATTGAATTCTTGGATCTTATTGATCCATCTGCATCTTCTTCTAGACACCTCTTGCTGTGAGAAAATATCCTTCACAGCTGCACTTGGCACAAAAGCAATCACAACTACCCCCATCAAGTAACACCTAAAAGCCTTGACATAAGTGCATATGCTTGTTTCTCATTTATGTCATACTTCAATTTAGTAGCTTGAAAATATTTATTGAAAAATGCAATAGGCTGCTCAAAACCATCCTTATTCTTTTGTAACAAAACTACAACAATAGTGTGAAAAGATGCAAAGGAAAAGATGTGCATCGGGACATTATAATTAGGTGCCTTAAGCACTGGTGCATCTTTGATAGCCTACTTGATATTTTTGAAAGCCTCATCAGGCTCACCCTCCCAATTGATTGTAGATCCCTTCTTCAACATCTTAGAAATAGGTCTAGTAACCTCTACAAAATTTGTCACAAACCTCCTTAAGAAATTAACCTGACCAAAGAAGGACTGAATCCCTTTAACATTCTTTGGTCTCTAAATTTTATCAATAGTTGCTACCCTCTTAGGGTCAATTCTCACTCCTTGCTTCCCAACTAGGTGGCCAAGCAACTTACCCTCAGTGACACCAAAAGCACATTTCCTTGGGTTTAATGAAAGCCATATTCCAAAGCCCTCACAAATATCTTCTCTAAATGAGTACAATGGTCTTCTTCCTTTTTGGAATAGGTAGTTAAATCATCTTGATATACATGAAGGAAATCATTAATAAAATCTTAAAAGGAAACATCCATTGCCCTTTGAAAAGTAGCACCAGCATTTATGAGACCAAAAGGCATTCTCACATAAACATGTGTCCCCCAAGGTGTAGTGAAAGCTGTCTTGAATTGTTCTAATTCTTTGACAATTACTTGATTGTAACCAAAGAAACCATCCATCATAGACATCAATTCAAATCCACTTACTCTCTACAACATAGCTTCCATATTGGGTAGACAATAGTTATCTTTTAATGAGCTGATGTTCAAATTCTTGAAGTCCACACAAAGCTTGATGTCACCATTCTTCTTTCTCACAGGAACAAGGTTTGACACCCAAGAAGAGTGCCTTATAGGCTTGATAATTCCAGCATCTCTTAGCTTCATTAACTCTTCTTGCATCTTGGGTGCCAAAGTAGGATTAATAGGCCTTTGTTTTTGCCGAAAAGGTTTAGCATCTTCTTTCAATGGAATACCATGCTGAAACAAATCTTCTTTATAAACCTTTAGGTCATTATATGACCATGCAAAAACATGCCTGAATTTTCTTAGTAATTCAATCAAAGATTTTCTCATATTGTGAGAGATGTCCCTACGAATGTATACTTTCTTAGGTGCTTCATGTGTTTCAAGATTTATCTCCTCTAGATTAGCATGATCTTCTCCTTTGATATTCTTTTGAAATCTATCCTAGTTATCAAAGATAGTCTCCAAAACAACAAGCCCCTTGGGCACCTTGTTAGTTCTAAGCTGAATAACCTCATTGCCAAAAAAAACCTCTTTTCCTTCTACTGACTCAACCAAGGCTGAACAATCAAATTCTTGAGCATGATACTAGTCTTCACAATTCATAAACTTCAAGATATCATTATCATCATCAAAAACTTGCCAATTCTCAATATTATCTGGTATACAAGGCCTAGCCTAAATTTCAACTTTAGAGATACCAACAAAAGTAATATCAATGGGATTGATTGCAATATTGGCTAACAAATCAACCATCTTATTGTTACTCCTATCCTTCCATTCAATATTTAAGGCATCAAAATGTTCAATCAAATCCCAAACTACATTCCTATATTGTTTTAACCTTTTATTCTTGGAAGCATATACTGACTTGACTTGGGACACCACCAACTTAGAATCACCAACAACACTTATGCATTTAATACCATGCTTTTGTGCCAACCTCAGTCCTAACAACAATGCCTCATATTCTGCTATATTGTTGGTACAAAAGAAATTTAATGTGAAAGAAAATTTGTAGGTGTTTCCATTAGGAGAAATAAGTAAAATACCTACTCTTGCTCCATCCTTGCAATTTGCACCATCAAAGTACATTACCCACAAATCACCCTTCAAAGAATTAACACTTACCTCAATAGAGATAGGTGACAAAATAGGTTCATTTTCAAATACAGGGATCTCTACCCTATTAGAATTAATATCAGTATCCAAAAAACATGTAGTTTCATTATGAATGTTCCTTTCAATCATGTGGCATACTCTTGGCTCTCACTCAATCTTGACAAACTGATCATCAATCTTGAAAGTGGCATAGGACAGATCACACTGTAGACTTCCACCCATGGCAGCACTCCACCTTCTAGATAGCAGCATCCCATAATGAGGAGGGATGTCCACCACCAAAACACTCATTTTTAACTCTTTCTCTAGATATGCTGCCAGCCTATATGGCATTGCATTGATAGTCCCAATAGTAGGTACCTCCCTCTGATCCATTACACAACATATGCCTTGAACTGTATCAACTTTAAGGCCCAACCTCTCCATGATTTTAAAAGGCATGATAGTATTAGAGGCACCACTATCAATCATACAATTTCTTAGTTTCATTCCATTCACAAGGACACTTAAAAAGAATGGATCAATGTTTTCAAGGATGGCATTGACAAAACTGTCCAAATTTATAGGAGGAATTTGAGACACAATTCCCTGAGGAGCAACACCTTTCAAAGCTTTATCCTAAGATCCATTGCATGCAAAATCATTATTATGAACATTATCTACCCATGCAATAGCTCTATCTTTGTGTTCAGGGATCCTTAATAATTCTGACAATGGAACCTTAACTATAATTTGGGACAATACAGCTAACATATCAATAGGAGCAGAGGAAGGAATCTCAATCTGCATTGCCTTAGTATCCTTTTGTTTGTCTAATACATTAGGTGTATTTCCCACCCTCATTTTTTCAATCTTAGCCATTGTGTTAACTGGCTTCTCAATCTCACTAGAAAATCTTTCAACTCCAACTCCCTTAGGTTCACAATTCTTACCTTTTACATTCTTGAATTTCACCATGTGATCACCTTTTGATTTTCTCTCATTAGGCTCTCTAGAGTTGGTACTCTTTATAAACATTCTTGTAGCTTTTCCATTTGTATCCCTTGCCACCATACCTCTATTTTTCACTTGGGCAATCATTTCTATAGTAATCCTATCCATCTCTTCTCTAGAAGGTCTTCTTAAATTTACTGGCTCAGAAGAAGAGTTCATGTTACATGTCTTCTTATCAATGTCTTCACTATCCAAAAAAACCTCTTAATGAAAAAGGGCCTGATTGTGTCTCTACATATTTACATCTACTTCTTCATCAAAATCAAAATCATCTTCATATCCTAGATATGAAGTAGCCATGTTGCATCCAACATCATCTTGATCTTCTTCTTGATCTATCTCCTGACTGCCACAATCTTGATTTGTAGCCATAGAATGTGCAACCACACAATGCTCTACAGAATGAGGGGAGTGGCATGCAACACACCAAGGTATGTCCTCCATGACATTTATTGAAGCTTTTTGTAGAGGGTCAGGGACACCTCTATCATTTTTTCCTCTTGTAGTAGGGACAATATGCTTGCCATCCTTCCATTGGGTGTTGTAGGGGTAGTTCTGCAATCTATTTTGCTTATTGAAATTGTTGTTGAACTAAGGCCTTTCATTGGTAGGAGCACTAATGTTCCTATTTGTAGGTGCTTTCAAATCCTTCAATGCATTAAGCACCTTATCCAATTTATCTTCTTCTTACCTCCTAGCTCCAACATTCCTATCATTCTCTTTCTTGTACATTTCTTGTCCCCAAACAACTTAGGGTCATCTCTCTTCCCACACAACTTCCCTGATATTTTCATATTGTTCTCAATATTGACAAAAATCCTAAAAGAATCTCTAAGAGTTCTTGGTTCTTTGTCCATAAAAAAGTATCCCATCTTTCCATCAATCGCATTGAAGTATGTAGTTAAACAAACATTGTCATCTAACCGCATAACTTGGAACAACTTATGCATACCCTTCTGAAATCTCATGTTGAATTCAGCTGCAGACTCATTTTGATTTTTCCTTATGGTATTGAATTCATTCAACATGAAACTAGCATTAGGCCTATCACCATATTTCTCTTTAAAACATCTCTCAAAGGAATTCCAAGTATCAATACATTTATCAGGAAGTCTCTTAAACCAATCTCTAGCATCCTCCATTAGAGACTGAACAAACAATTTCAAGACTACATCCTCATGCTCTACCTCATAATCATTAAGCATATCAATAAATAACCTAAGATTCTCCTCACAACTAATAGCATTATTACCAGAAAACTTAGGTACCATATCTCTTATATCATTTGGAAAAGCATTCGGGTAGCCAGGAATCCCATCAAAACTAGTTTTCCTATAGCCTTCTAATTGCATAGGTCTTCTTTGAAAATTTGAACTAGTGTTAACCCTAGGATCAACATTTACATTTACATTTCCATCTATTTCTGCATTTGATTACTGTCTAGGATTAGCACCTATCCTAGCAGATGAAGAAGGAATTGAACTAGTAGCATTACTAAGTGGAATAGTAGTAGTCATAGATGGCATACCTAGTTTAGTAGTAGATGGACCAAGAGCATTAGTTGATGAAGCCTTCAAGAACTGGATCTTTCTTCTCTTTTGTACAATGGAAGCTTCAATTTCAACCTTTTCTAATTCTCTTGCAAGGTCCTCATCTTCTTTTCTTCTTCTTTCTATTTTTGTGTCCTTATTTGAATTGGGTGGTGGGACCCTTGGTATTGTTAATGATCTACTTGTTTGATGTCCCACCATCTTTTTCTTCCCTTTCTCACTAGCAGCAATAGCAGGCCTACTGATCTCATGCCCATCTTTATCTTTAGGGAGGGAAGCATAACTTTGAACCTATCTAACCACAAGGCCCTCCTTATCAAATTCATGATCTTGCAATAAGCACTCCTGCTCACTCCTCAAAGCTTCAAGATCACCAAAAACATCATGTTGCAAAGTCTTAGGACTAGAAGCAAGCATCTTGTTTCTCTCCTTCATTTCATTAATCTTTCTAAGGAGAGACTATCTTTCTATTAGAGCATTCACCTTTTCAGCTTCTCTCTCCTCTTGTAACCTCTTATGTATGGCATCCTACTCTGCCAACTCCAACCTTAGTGCATTTAAATCATTTGGATATACCATAATGTCATCAGAACCTGATGACACATCCATATCATTAAGATTTTGATATGGGAAATGGACTTACCTTGGTCTCATGGGCTCCCTTCTAGAAATATCTTCATCAAGGTCTAAATCAACCTCAAAACCCATCTCTCTGGCTTGTTCATCCTGACCTATAGGCAATGGACACTTGTCTTGAAATATAGCCTCTGGGGTATCATAAAATCTATCCTTAGAGTGACCACCATCTGATCTAGAAACTCTATCTTGTGAACCTTCGTCACTTAAGGAAACATGTGGTGCTCTTCCTCTAGTATTTCTTTGTTTTCTTATGGGAGCACTAGTAGACTCACCATTCCTTCTAATCCAACTCTTCTTCTCCTATCTAGGCAATTATTCCAAAGTGACCTCTCAATTTTTTCTAACAAAGGACCTAGTATTCCTTCTCTTGTCCATGATTTACAATATGACACTGGTTCTTAACCTTTTCAGTCACCACCCACCTAGATGGGAAATATTTCCACTAAATAAAATAGGAAAACAAGAGTGCACTTCATAACCTTTATCTCCAAACTCTCCCCAGTAGAGTCACCATTTTTTTGGGAGTTCCCTTTGATCTTCAACTTGTAGATTTATACTTTTATGGATAACTTTAATATAACTTTGACTCTATCACCACTCCAAAGTCTACAAGGAAGAGGGCCAATTATCAAGGATCAAAAGAGATCCTCCTACACTTTGAGCCTTAATGCTCAGGTGGGTGTACCCTTGATTCACTTCTTCAAAGGAATCATAAAATGTTATACCAATATACTCTTTACTAACTAATTTAAGGATTTGATCATTTAATTTGTTTGTGTGTGGTTGATGACAATGAAATGCCTCTAGAGGATGGACTAGTGCTTTAACCTAGGGCAAAGAGTCACCCAATTACATACATCAACTGAAGATCTTAAATCAAACACTCCTAGGCTTAGGATAAGTTCTTTTCCTATTACCCCTCTCCCTCAAACATATGGACATCAGATTCTTATTTGGTTGTAAAATCACTGAATTCACCTAAAAGACTTTAATCCTAACTTTGTTAGGAACTTAGAGATGACTTCACAATACTCTTTGTTTACCATATGCTAGTACACTTTGTGACACTAACATATATAAGCTCAGAACCAAAACAAAAAGACATATGCAAATGGAAGATTGGAACTTGATAGTATTCTCATTAACATATTTAGGATCAATACACAATCAGAGCAACACAAAGATAGGAAAAAGACCCAAAATCCAGCTCCTCTTTTAGTATAATACCATCAACAACTAGGGACCAAAAGAAAGTTTTGGAAGCTACACTAAGTCAAAAAATCTACAATATATATCACCGCTAGTCACCTTGGAATCCTCAAAGAGGATGCATCAAGCTTCAGGTGACTAGGGTTAGGGTTTCACCCACCAAACCCACTAGAAATGGTCACAAATTTATTACAGGGGAAGGAACCCAGGAAACTAGGAGAAAGAAAATCCTGGAGTGATTCCAATCATGAAAAATCTCACTAAGGAGGTACTAAGGATCACAAAAAGATCCAAAATGTCAACCTGTTCAACCACCTGCAGCACGCCTTGAGCACAAAAAAAATAGTACAGACCCCTGCAGATGATCACCAAACACCCTGGACCACACTGCAACGGTAAACAAATCATCTCATACCAACACCAGTTACTTCTGCATTCAATTTTGGTCCTTTTGGTCACAGGAAACCCTTCAATAATTCAAATTTGAAAAACAACGGCTACCTTATGGCACCTGCAATAAATCGGCGGTCCGCATTTGAATCTCGATCAACTTTAAGTGTTGACCATCTGATCTCTCTTTTTTATGGTCTTTATGATTTTTCACTTAATAGGACCATAGCCAAACTTAGTGAATTAGCAACTGAAGGATACCTCCAAGTCATAGAATACTTTATGTCTCCGCCAGATAGTTTAGCGATTACATGAACGCTTGTTCGCTGAACCGCTAAAACATTTAGAGAACTACCTTCTTTCTTCGCGAACGAGTGAAACCTTTTAGAATTTTTTGGGCTGCTAACCCTTTTATCAGGACCTCTAGACTTTAGACCCCTACTTGGGCCCACTTTATGCCACTTATCACCATTCCATTCGCTGCTCATGCTCAGTCACCACTGACAAAGGACCCACCACAAAGCTTTCCCCCTTAGTGAAGATCGATGGCTGTTGCTACACCACTAACTTATCCATCATGCAACTCCAATCAATGGTATCATGATAACCATTAGATCCTACAATGTATTAACTCCCTTGAGACTGAAAGACCCACTGACAAGTCCAACTCAACACACCTAGACCAATGAGAACATGCCAAAGTCAGCACCACCTGCTAGAGGACCTACCCTCATCAGCCATCTAAGAAAAGTAAGATCAACAACCGATGAAAGATCTCAAACCATTGACATATCTCATGAGAACTTACACCCGTCATTGATCCTATGTAGATGTTAGGACCCTCTGAAAAGCTAGAAACCATGTCCCACTGACAACTGCCAACACACTAAATCGTAGACCAGTCAAAAACTACCAACTGTGCCTACATGTTATTTTGGACCCACCTTTATCTCTGACATGAACACCTAGAGGATCAGATGAATGGTGCAAGATCTGAAGGCCTCAAAATATTCTATGCACTTACACACCAGCCATCAACCTGGAATCTTAGCCGATATCATAGAGTGTGACCCCACCATGCTATATAGGATATTCCAGTGAATTAGGGACCACCACATCACTGAATCTAGTAGATGGACATACAATTTCTTCATTCATTCTAACAACCCTGCCACTTCACTATTTCCTTTGGCTAATAGGGAAATGCCATGTGTGTTTACCTGGCACTGGACCCATCTACAGAGAAAGGCAACATCATGAAAGAGAATCAACAGTCATTGCAAATGCGCAAGCCTTTGACAAAACCCTTGCACTTTTGTGACAATCATGGATCAAGATGGTGTTAGAGCTGGGCCCAAGAAAATATTAAGCCAGAACATTAGAAAGAATTAAAACATAGGACTTAGGCTTTTGGGAAATATTAGGCGCTGAGGACTATAGGAAAATATTAAAGGCTAGTAGGGGTAGAAACTTAGGAAAAATTAATAGCTGACCCTGCAAGGTGATAAAGTATTAAAGCACATGTGGTAAAAGGATTTTAAGTGGCCTGAAAAAGTAACATTAAAATAGAACAGGGCCAGGACAATATGAAGGGTTTTCATACCAACGGCTAGTTTTAAAAAATTTGAACTAGGGCTAATGCCAGAGACCTAAAAGCAACTGTAGAGACCAGCATAAAAGGGCTAAAGCCATGAAATTGTTTCAAGGTGCTAACACATTAGATGTCATCACAAGGTTAGTTGGAATTGAAGGAGTAAAAGACTGTGTAAGAAAATCAACTTTCTTTTTCATTTCCAAGGTAGCAGCCTCAATTTCTGCCTTTTCTAATTCTTTAGCAATAACCTCCTATTCTCTTCTAGCCCTTTCCAAATCATTATCCAACTTGGACAAAGGATTTGTTTGGATATTGTTATTTGTAGGCTCATTTATTATGATTCCTACTAAAATCTATTTTCCTTTATCCTTAGGCTTCCTAACTATAGCAATGGGTTGGACAATAGGTTGTTCATCAACCCCCTTGGGGGCTCTTACAAAATTTATGGCCATCAAGGTCATCAACTATCTTCTGAGCTGGTCTGCCCTAATTTGGGCCTGCCTTATTTCAGTTTCTTTTTCCATTTCCCTCTCCTTCCTAATAGCAATTTGTTCCTAGATATTTTTCTCTAAATTATACACTTCTTCAAAAATATCTTTTGAGTCTTGGAGAGTGGAATCAAATTCTAAATTTTCATACCTAGAATCTCTTTACTGATCTCTAGAATTATTAGGGGTTTTAGAAGGAGAAGGCCCCCGTGTTGGGGGATCATTTCTTCCTTCTAGGCCCCTGTTCTTACTTCTTGACCTTCTGATTTCCTTTTGAGGTTCTACATCTGGGTATACCTTTTTCTTATGATGTACTTCATCATCCTTATGAGAATAAAAATCCTCATATGCTCCTAGACCTAGATCAACTGCCTCCTCATACTTAGAGGTATTTTCATCCTGGTCATGAGTAAATTGGTCATTTATTTTCATATTTTTCTTTTGTCTCCATGCCTGAGACACATCACCACTACTCTAATTTCTTCTAGGTAAATAAGTCCTAGAAGTACTTGGAAGTTCACCTTCTAACCTACTTTCTGGGTGATCCTTCCTCCAAGCCCTAGTATTTCTTTGACTCATAACTGAAAGTATGTGAAACAATTTCTTATTCTTTTATTATCTTTACTCAGCACTGTTGTAGAGATTCTCAGAGTCACCACCAACACAAGTTGGGAAATATTTTCACAAACTTAGCAAATCAAAGTACTCAACACTTGGCAAGTAATAAAAAATAGAAAATATTACAAATAGATGCAAAGCTTAATGAGATTTTTAGATTTAGATAGAATCCAAAGCTTGCAAATATTCCTTTATTCTTTAATGGTACTTACTGGTTCTAACAAATAAGAAGGCAAGGAGTCTAGCTCAACTTGTACCTATGTTATTTGATATTCAAATTTATAACACCAGAGATCTAAAATTCAGATTTTTCAAAGTATTTCAATCCCTATTCCCTAGCAGAGTCACCATTTTGTTGGTTCCCAAAATTGACTTTATGCTTTGACAAGAAACCAGTATATCTACAAATTTTATGGATGGGTTAGATCCAAATATTGAGTTCTAAAGATGACTGGCCCAACTATAAGGACAAGACTGCTCTTTGCACTTCTGGCTCTACAAAACCAAGGAGGGTGCTCCCAATCTAGTAAAACAAGACTTAAATCAATAATCACTGACTAGATTTAAATGTAACAGATAAATGATAAGAGAAATCTAAATGTTAACCATTCATTCATAGATCTTTCACTATCACTAGGTAGTAAAATACCCTACAAATCACTGTAATTCAAAGAATTTTGACAATTTTGTATTTAAAGATGGAAATACCAGTAGAATCTTTTCAAACATTGATCTCCATGAGAAAAACCCCACTACTGGCCAATGTCTTATTCATTGGGCAACACCACTATAAGAATGCAATACATGAATAAAATATTGAAATCTGAAAGATTATAACCTTTTGAAAATACTAATCACCCTCTGGTGGATTTTATGAAAAGATCCCTAGGTTCACACTACTTACTTGTGTATCCTTTAGTAAAAATTTTGGAGAATTTATGTCATATTCAAAGCTTATTTAATCTGATTATGAATCAGAGCTGAGAAATATAAACATACACATAGAGATTTATCTATGCCAAGAATTGGAACAATTCATAATTCAACAAAATCACTCAAGGAGAGATATAAACCCTGGATTTTATTTCAAATATTATATCAGTATTCATGCACACAAAATGCTTTACAATGCACCCTTCTGAAATTAACTTGAACCAAAAATAATGTTCTTCTATAGAAAAAAGGCCTAAATATAGTCTATGATATCCCAAACTCAGAAAACTTATCAGTCTAATTGATCAAGTTTCCAGTCTTTTACAATGATTCTGGTAATCCTTTTATAGAAAACCAGGATTGCATACAAGCTTCAGATCTTTTAGGTCAAAAAAATTAGGTCATTCAAATCAGAGCAAAGACCTAAAACTCAAAGTTGTCATTCAATTGTAGTTTAAAAATGGAGGGTAAATTGGGTGCTAAGTCTTCCATAACAGTTTTAGAATAAAACTTAATTCTGCCAGGTGTTGTTAAAATATCTCAATCAACCCTCTTTTTGTCTGAATAGACAAGACTTTCAACCACCTTTCTCAAAGTAACAGTCCTCTATTTCTAGACTGGTGTGGCATTTTAGGAAACAATTCTGATCCAGGCGACTACCTAATATCTTGTTTTTCACTTTACTACCTGCAACCGTCCTTGGAAGATTAAAGTAATTCATTTTGTCACCTCTAGTTCACCGACTTCAAAAAACCTGGCAAAAAGCCTAGCAAAAGGTTTAAATTTGAACAATAATGGTTAATCAGTCAGGTTTAAAACATAGCCCTCAATTCTGCATCTTTCCCTATATATCAGAAAACTTTGATTAATTGACAACAGTCAACTAGGCCCTTAAAACAACTCGACCATATACTTATCTTGGCACCCAATGAGAATTGAACACATCAACAACATCTATCAGTGGACCCACCTTAATCTTTCTTTATTTGACTCTGGCAAGCACTTAACTCTAAGTGATCTGGCAATTTCATGACTGAATGCATTCTCCAAGTCACGAGACACTTTACTAAACCATGGTCTTCTTTTGGAGATCATGTGAACAAAGGCTTTTGCATGATTGCTGAATCTTTCTTTAACCCCAAGTTTCATTCTGAGAATACGCAACCACCTTCCATCGCCTAATCACTAAATAACCTTTTATAATCATAGGCCCACTAACAACTGCCACATCATTCTATCTGCAACCAATGAAAACCTGACACCTCATCATCCTCTAACAACTAGATCCACCACAAACAATCCCTTTAAATCAGACGGTCGATGCATGATCTCATAGCATGGAAAGATTCCATGAGAGCATGTGCCAGCCATTGATCTTGAATCTATTTCTAATGTCACTATAACCTAACCCCACACTACTGTATAAGCTACTTCATCGAATTATAGATTTCCATGTTGCACAAAGCGGGCCCCTTTCTGAACTCTTCTTTAATAACCATGGTCCTATCAGCCACCATGTCATCCTTACTTCAACCAATCAAAAATGTTTGCATCATGATGACATGGCAATTGAGGACCCACCGAGCAATTTGCAACCATCTAGAAGATCAAATGGTCATCGCTATGCTGCAAGGTTAAAACTCATGCATCTTATGTCAACGGTATAGTGACAACCATAAGATCTTACAGTACTTTAACCATCTAGGAAACATGCCCCACTAACAACATCCCTGTCACCAAACTCACAGCCAATGAGAAACCACCATTTGTGCACACCTGGTAGTGGACCCACTCTTTATCGACACCCAAAAAATCTGACAAATTCCATATCACAACTGATGTTGACCAATGAGAAACTACCATGTCAATCCAACCTGGCACCCTGAGGACCCACCTACCATCTCATTTACCTTTGCATTAGATGGTTGTCGCTACACCATGATGCTTAAATGGTTATCATCTTGGTCCAACGGTATAACAACAACCGTTGGATCAATCCATCATTTATCTGCTAGCAAACTTTGAGGATGGGCCCACTGGGACAAGTGGCACTTTATCACTAAATCACATGTCAGAACTTCTGATAGAAAATAGTCTTCCGAAACAATGATAGCCACACAATTTAAAAGGCTGACACTTAGGAAAATAAATCTAGAGAGACTTAGGCTTGGATAGAAAAATATTAAAGGGGTATTTTAGCACATGGGTATTTTAGGACTTTAGTAAGCAGAAAAAGTAATTCTTAAATAGAAACTGGCTTAGGAAAATTAGGATTTCAACCCTTGAACGACTAGAATTTTGAATTTATGAATTGGGGTTTAAGGCTAGAGACAGAGAAAAACACTTGCAGAGACCGGAGAAAACTTTTATAGCCATGAAAATTTTTGCAGGTGCTAACATCTCTCTTGTAAAGTTTGTAGTACAAGGTATAACTTGTTCAATCATCTATGTTTTTTTCTTAAATACAAGAGTCAATATCCTTATAATTTTCCATATCACTTTATTCTTTATCTTTGTTCCTCACCAAGATTTTATGCCTGTAACAATTTTTGACATTCTACCAATATAGCTTCTCACATATTCATCTTCCAACATTCTTATATCTTGAAATGCACATATCCAATTATGTAATCTAACTCTTTTTGCATGTTCATCACCTTCAAAAGTAGAGTGTAAAGTATTCCAAATTTCATGAGATTTTTTCAAATATTTTACCTAACTATACTCATTCTCCGGAAGGGCTGTCAAAAATGCTTCTCTTGCAAGTATGTTACACATGAATAGATCTCTCTCATCAGTAGTACATGTTTCAAGATTATCCTCTTCAATGATAGTCTTATCATTCTTTGTAATCAACCAATAACCTGGTCCTAAACACAGTAGATGTGTCTTCATCTTTTCTTTCTAGCTATCAAAATTTACTCCATCAAACTTAGGGCTTTCTTTCCTAAAATTTTCCATGGATCTCCTTAAGTAGTTAAACTTGTTTTTCAAGGACTTGTCACTCTGATACCAATTGTTAGAAAGTAAAATCCACCAAGATAACTGAGAGGGGGAGGGGTGAATCATTTATCAGATAATTATAACTTTTATCAACTTCCATAGTATTAAACCATGTAAGCAATATAATTACCAACCATAGAAAGATATTCATACACAATGACATAATGACACAAGATATGTTGACTAGGGAACCTCTTGATCAAAGAGTAAACCTCAGTGGGAATGATGCCCACAAAAGATTCACTAATATGAATATTCTTTGTGAAAGGATGGAATCTATTAGGAGTCTTATGAAATACATTTAGTACATATGAATCCCTGTTAGGAGATTTTGAATCCCTGTTAAAAGATTCTAACCCTGTTAAGAGTTATGGAAGATAGAAGGACCCACTGCCCAAACAGCTTCGGGGTAAGATCACTGAACATGTTAGATTAGGTGAAAGACTAATCTCCCAAGAACACCTACATGCATAACCCTGTCACATGGAAGAAGCAAAGCACAAAAGCAAGAAAAAACTATGGAGGCCAAAAAGCTAGAGACATCATATGCACAATCAAAAGAACAATCTATTATGAACAATGCATTGAGTTGCTTAAAAATACAAAGAGGGAATCCTTATAAAAGGATACCGAAACCCTAAAGAATAATAATATGCCTAAGTCTAACTTAAGTGTAGAGAATAATAAACTAATAATTAAATTAATTAATTATTAGCTATAATATGACTACTGTAACACCCCCCCTTAAGTGTAACTTAAGGAGAAGCTAAACAAACTAAGGACTAAAAGATGCATGAAAACAAAAATGCATGAAAGAGTAATGGGTCCCAGCAACAAGGCCTGATTAGGTACCCAAGTACAAGAAATAAACTAGATGAAGGAAACAAAGCCTTTAATCTAGGGAATGTCCCAAAGAAAGGAACAAGAAAGAGCATGAAGCATCTTCGAAGCATGAAGCTGCAAACACTGTCAGAAGAAACTGCTGGAACCCCCACTGAAATAGTGCATGACCAGGTAGAGAAGACAAAGTCTGAAGAGCTAATCAATCAAAGAGGTGGCCTCCAAAAGTAGGAATGAATGAGTGTCTATATAGTAGATGATCCATCTCACCCGAATGCATAGGTTCCTAGCCACTACATCTGCCTAGTACATAGGAACAAAAATTGTATACATAGATCACTCAATAAAACCAAGGAAGCAATAGAACCAACAGGTGAACCCCCCCCCATAATGCTGAATAGGGAGAGGGGTGACAGCATTTCAGAACATCTGCAAGAAGAAGAATCAGGAACACCAACAGTGCAACAAAAGTACAAGCACATGATAAAGGGTGGTGTCATAGACACACAACATGGGCTAATGTTGTGGAAGGTACACTCACTTGACAAAGGTGGATGAGCACAAAAGGCAAAACATCATAACCCCCCATGGCACTTTATAACTGAGTGCGAGTACAAACAAACACAAGGAGTACAAGATCCCAGATATGCAAAAGCAGACACTTTATCTCAAAGTGTTTATAAAAAATAAATGCTACAGAAGAGAAGCATATAATGCTCAGAAGTCAGAAAGAAGAGTGAGCCAGAAGAATAGAAGAAGAGATCCCAGGACCTGTAGAACCCAAGTAATCTGCCAGAGTGCAAAAGTGCAAAACTTGGAGGAGAGAAAAACTAGAGCAAAATCTGGATAAAAGACCCCTGCAACTGAATAACTCATAGAACCAGCTTTCCAACGATATATGGTGAGCCCAAAAATGAGTCCGGATGAGCGAGATATGGCTCCCAGAAGGAAAAAAATAAACATCACCTTTGATATAAAAAAACACTATCAAAATAGTAGAGCCAAAAAACCTTACCTCTATAATCAGAAAGAGCTTGGAAAGAGCTTTTCGGCGATATAAAGAAGTCCAAAAAAGACCTCTGTATGCTCAAGATATTGCAAAAAAGGCCCAGGTACCCTAAAAAGGCTTCAAAATAAATTTTTAAGCCCCTGGGGCTGGAAAACACAAAGCTCCTAGGTGCATGGAGCACACAGGGGGAAAAACCAAGGGCTCTCAGTCACCCACGTGACCACCGCGGGGGCCTAAAGAACACGTGGGGCCTGTAGAGCGGAGCAGGGGCACGGGCCAGTGGAGCGGAGCCCGGGGGCGGAGCGGCCGGTGGTGGTGGAGTGGAGGGAGCCCAGTGGACGATGATGGGGGCGGCGGTGGGGGCCGCGGTAGCACTTGCAGTTGCTGGCGGCTCGGCGGAGGCTGCGGGGTGGCACCTGGGTGGCCGCTAGGTGGCGCCCGGGAGGCCGCCCCCTAGTAAAATTTTTTTTAAATTTTTTTGAAAATCATCATCTCGATGTACGTGCTAGGCCATATGGCTTGGTATCCAAAAAAAAATTGCCTCAAATTGCAAAGGTGTCGAAAATGGACAAATTTTATATGGATTCTAAGGTTTTTGGGCTTTCTGGACACCTAAAAAATAACGTCTTGCAGAGAATACTAGAATTGAAAATTTTTGAAACCCTCCTGCTTCTGAATCACTTCAACAAGACACAAACAATGAGTAGCAAGATGGCTCTGATACCATGTTAGATTAGGTGAAAGACTAATCTCCCAAGAACACCTGCATGCATAACCCTGTCACATGGAAGAAGCAAAGCACAAAAGCAAGAAAAAACTATGGAGGCCAAAAAGCCAGAGACATCATATGCACAATCAAAAGAACAATCTATTATGAACAATGCATTGAGTTGCTTAAAAATACAAAGAGGGAATCCTTATAAAAGGATAGAAAAACCTTAAAGGAGAAAACCCTAAAGAATAATAATATGCCTAAGTCTAACTTAAGTGTAGAGAATAATAGACTAATAATTAAATTAATTAATTATTAGCTATAATATGACTACTCTAACAGAACACACTATCCAAATAATCTTTGTATTACTCAAATAGAATAATATGTTACCTCTTCTCTGACTATGCTAGACCGCACTCATTGTTACACTAGATCTCAATTTCAAATCTTTGTACTTTGCATGTCTTCCTTCACAAATTCACTTTCACATTTAGCTCTTTTCTTCACTTCATATTTATCCACTATATCCTCTCTACATCACAACAAGGAAACACATTCCTTCCTTTATACCACACTCAAATAATTACAAATGAGTTGGCATACAATTACAAAATAAAAGTTTCCACACGCTACATCAAAATTACACAAAACTGTTGGCCTCCAACTACAATAATTCTCCTCTCATGTGACCTTGAAGTTTATGGTGTCATCCACGTCACTATCAATGTTTCATCAACTTCCCTTTAACTGTGCAAAACTAGATTCAATCCTGATTAGGAGATATCATCCGATTTCCACAAACCGCTACTCAAGAACACTACCTGAATACTGCTTCCACCAAAATGCTCATAACTTACATGAATAAATGAATTACTATTTGTGTTCTTAACCATATAAATATAACATATGAAAGAGTATATCCTCAACATCGCATAGCTCCAACTGTAATAACCCACGTGCTTTAATTCAAACTTTGTCTACTTCACTACAAGTCTCTAGAAGATCACTGTGTTGACATCAATGACAATCATAGTCATGAATGCAACAAAAACTGCTATAGAATAACTACCAAACATTCAACATTCATTCCTAATAGGTTCTGATCTAAAATATAGAACTCACTTTGCAAATATAGATCAAATGCACTCTGATGTTGATTTACTGAATGACCTTGATTACCATCTCCATATTTGATCTTCTCAGAAATCCCTTCAACCAATCACCTCAACTATATTCAGATCTTCATAGCTTCTCCTTAGCCTTCTGCTTAGATTCATCAATCAATAACATCAACCTTTTCTATACTATCTGTAACCCATAATTAGGTCATCCTTATACCGCCTTGATCAGGTAGATTAATCTTTTGCCACTTAATCTCTTTCATAGATCTTAGGTTTAGGTTAGATTCATCAAATCCTTTCATCATTTTATTCTCCTCCTTTTCCTTCTAGATACATCTTCAAACATCTCCTTGAATCCATAAGAAAATGGTTTACCATGTTGGGATAGGAAAGATATAGTATTGAGAGGGGAGGGGTGAATTAGTGCCCTCAAATTGTTTTACTGAATTAACAATCTACAATAGTAGTGTCTATCTAACCAACTAATTCCATTGTTTGCAACATATATTCAAATAAATTTTAAATGTAAGGTGCATGAAAAAATAAAATAAATCATTCATGAAATGTAACAGATGATACAAGTATTTTTTTCATAGAAACCCTTGTTAGAAGGTAAAAAATGTGGTGGGGATGACACCCACAAATTCTTCACTACTGCAGTAAATAAAGTATGTTGGTTAAGGCTAAAAGTGTGATCACTTCTCATAATCTTACCTCATTAGGAGTAACTTAAGATCGATTAGATCTTCCTTGTAAAAAGATTTTAGAAACACTAAATAAGTGTGCACTCGGTTAGGAGATTTACAACAGACGGTTAAGTCTACTTTGTTAAGAGATTTACAATCCTACTATGATGGTTAAAAGATAACAAAAAATATTTGCAATTGACAACTTGTATTTTTTTGAATCAAATCAATGAAATACAAAATAGATTTCACCTTGATGTCTAGTATATTACTCTTTATTCTACTCAATAGCCTTATATGTTTCTAATAAAACTGAATACTATCTTTGATAACTGCTCAATCATGCAAACCCTTGTTTGAATTCTGATGTCTTGTAGGTGGCTACTACTTCATGATCTCAATTTTATGTCATTATAGTAAAAATGACATCAATTACAATTATATGGCAGATTAATTTGACCTAATTAAGTTTACAACATCTTAGAAAACCTTTGATCTACGGTGTATAAAAATAACCTAGATCTAACTATTACATAGGAATCATCACAACATTTAATGATTACATCCATAATAAATGTGTGTCAATCTTGGTAAAACATTTTATAGATTGTGAAAACCATTTGCATAGAGATATGTGCCTTTATTGATTACTATGTCATTTCATGTTCAACTTGGTAAACATTGCATTCTCTATTTGGTGAATAACCTGATGCTCAGTGTGTATAATTCTTGGCGTTCACTGACTCGGTGCTCAGTAAACTTTGATGCTTGGTAAACATACTTGGTTAGACCTATATACATTTAGCTTTAGGTTCTACCTTGTGACTTCTTGGTATGAAGGCTTTGTTAGTTCAACCAACTATCTTCTATAGCTCCTTATTCCATCTTTTACCGACTAACCAGTTTAGATTACCAACTAATCTTAGTTGATACTAATGACAAAACTTAAAGCACAAATAGAGATAACATACCATGCATTAAATGCTCCATATCATTCATTAATAATTTCAACATGTTTTACATATCCCAAGAATTTCACTATGTCAGATGGGAGTCCCAATTCTTTCACAAGCTGTAAATTACTGACACTCGGTCAATACTATGTTCATCTCTTCCGTCATCACTAGATATCTCAGTCATTGCTAAAACTTTCCTTCTTGGCATATAATTCTTTTGCTCAGTTAATTATCTATTGCTCGATAAATATTGATGCTCGGTCGACACTAAATTTTCTTGGCTTTTACTTGTGCTCGGTCGACACTAGCATCACTTGGCTTAAACTAAATTTCTTTACTTTTGCTCGGTTAAGCGTATGCTTCCAGTCTTTCTTCTTCACTTAGTATTAAATATAAACAACACATTATCTTGTCAATGTTCCAACTAATCAGGCACCCATTTAAGTATCAATTAACTCAAACTTTCCTTTGGTCCTCTAGTTATCTCCTTTTTCAAATCCTCTTCATCAAACAAAAGATATGATAGTCTAATAGATAGAAACTATCTTACAAGTTAAGGTTTGACATCAATGATAATATACCAATTGTTTCAATTGTAGTTTCCAACAATCTCCCTCCTTGGCATTGATGGAAACACCACGTTTTATACCATACAATCCAAAAAAATATGTAATGAAGCAACTTCCGTCAACTCTCTCTTTGTATTAGATCTTCATTTATATCTTTAGTTTAATTATGATTCTCATCCAAGTATCATCTCCCTCTTGGATATATTTCTCTCTTATTCAATCACTCCCTATTTTCTTAGGTTCATTTCTTTTGAATCTCTTTTTTGTATCTCTCCGTTAGTTTTACTCTTGATAACTCCTTCTAAATATCTTTTATGAATCTCTCCCTCAGTTTTACTCTGGACAACTCATTCTGAATCTCTTTTCTGTATCTCTCCCTCTTTGGCAACAATGCCAAATAAACTTTTACCTATCACTTGCATCTTTACCATGTAGAGATATTCATATTAGTTATCTGATTTGTATGCTTCCTTTGTCATCTTTCTTATGACTGATCAACATCTTTTTCTTTACTTTTCACAACTCTAGGCAACTCATAATGTGTGACCTCTTTTGCATCAATTTGTCAAATATTATGAATAGTGCATTTGATGCAATGATCCTATATGTTACTAGGTAACCTCAGTTAGGGGAGTCACCCCTAATTTACCTCTTAGATATTCATGATCATCTTTAGATAATTCTTTTGTGAATATATCTACTAATTCTTCCTTTTTATTCACATATTCCAATCTCACTTCTTTGTCTTGAACTAGCTCTCTCAAGTAATGATACTTGATAGGAATATGCTTAGTCTTAGTGTGCATTCTAAGATTATTTGATATGTTGATAGAACTTGTGTTATCATAGAAAATAACAACTAGCTCAGTAATTTCCTCTTTCACACCTTTTAAAAATTTCTTGATCCACACTAAATTTAAACAATTCATTATTGATGCTACATATTCAGCTACTATCATAGATTGTTAAATGATGTAGAGGGTTTAGGACTCTAGTTCTTCCTCCAACACTTCTAGCCTCTTCTAACCATCCAATGGTTACCTCTTGTGACTTCTTCTCCAATTTGGATCTCCAAGATCCTCTTAATCAACTTCTCCTCCAAGGTATAGTTGACTTTTAGAAGATTCACAACTCCTAAGGCCAATTAGCCCTTCAATTCACTAGGCTTCTTCACTAGAACCTCCCTCTAGATTCCCCAACCCGTAGCTTAGGATATTCCAACACATCACTTCCACTCTTTATTTATTCCTTGACCCTTCAAAATGTTGGCATTAAGCAGGATTGCCAATAGTGACGACACTTATTTGCATTCTGAGTGCAAACCAAGTAGAACAGTGCAAATTGAGTAGAACAGTGCAAACCGAGTAGAACAGTGCAAACTAAGTAGAACAATACAAACTGAGAAGAACAGTGCAAACCGAGCAGAACAGTGCAAACCGAGTAGAATAGTGCAAACCGAGCAGGATAGTGCAAACCGAGCAGGATAGTGTAAACTGAGTAACATTATGTCTACCGAGTCACCAGTATTTACCGAGTTCAAAACCTACCGAGTGGTTAGTATGAACCGTGCCTTCACTTCTACCGAGTGCATGATGATGCCGAGTAATGCAGTGGATGCCGAGTATCAGAAAGTCACTGAGTTAGTTTGCAGGAACCGTGTAACCATACTTGGGCTGACTTAGTAGCACTTATGTTTATTTGTCAAGCCAACTTTGTAATTGTAATTAATTGTTTAGACTTGTATATAAACAATGTTGTAAAAATACCAAGATGTAATGAGTATGAATATGAATATGAAAAAGAAGGAAAGGCGGAGATAAGCGAATTACAAAGGGCTCCAATAGTATAAGGAGCAGCAAAGACAAATTCATCACAGAAGGTGATCAGTACATCAACGAATCTCATTCAGCAATCCAGTTGCAAAGTAAGAGATCTATTGTTTCATCCTAACAAGTGAATCAGCTTGAAATCCTTTAATCGGGTACACTTAATAGTCTTTGTAAAATCTCTTTACCGAGTGCATACTTCATTGTATGTTTGTAAAACCTCTAACAAGGTGGACCTAGCAGTCCTTATTGCTCCTAGCAGGGCAGATCATCAGAAGTGATCATTGTAAGCCTTAATCGGCCAACTTTATACTGCAGTACTAAAGCTTTGTGGGTTTCATCCCCACCCTAGTTTTACTTTCTTTTGGAAGGTTTCTGGGTAACCAAATCTATGTGTCATTGTTGTGAATGCTTTTATGTTTCATGTTTTCTATATGCAAAAAGATAAAGTGAACTATATGTTAATACATCTAAAAGAAAATTTTGGAGTTACTGATTCACCCCTCCCCTCTTAGTAACTTGGTTAATTCTTGAATATTTCCAACAATTGGTATCAGAGCTGTATTGGTTCTCAAGATAAAGGTTAACTAGCTTGAGCAAAGATCCAAGACAATGGAGGTATTCAAACTGAACAAGGTGATTGAAAATGAAAAGCTAGATCTGGAAATGGCCATAGCTAAACTAAAAGAAGCAAAAGAACATCTTTCCCAATCCCTAAGAAGAAGGAAGGAACTTGCAAATTAGATGAATGATCATAATTACATTGAAGAAAAGATTGAAGATATTTTTCCCTCAGATAGCTCAGATGAAGCAAACAATGCTATCAAAGAACTCCTAGAAAAGAATGGGTCTCTGGAGGAAGAAGTGAGAAAATTAAAAAGAGAACAAGAACTACACTTTACAAGATTTTGTGAGATCTTAGAACAAAGAAACAAGTTGAAAGATGAATTAGATGGAAGGAACAATGAAGTCCAAAATAAAACCCTTCAGCTAGAAAACCTAATTGATCAGATCTCCCATACAAATGAGAAAATTCTGACTCTAAGATCAGAAATAGAAAGCACAAGAGAAGAACTAAGATCTGAAAAGGAAATCAATCTAAGATTGGTGGATGACCTAAACACTGAAAAACAAATCAATGAAGGAATGCTGAAAAGCCAAGAAGACCCAAATCAGCTGTATGATCAAAATCTTCATAGGCAAAAAGGAAAAGCAGGACTTGGATACAAAGCAGAAGGTGAATCTTCTAAGCAAGGTACTCAAAGAAATCAGAAACCTACTTGTAATCATTGTGGAAAAATAGGACATACTTCAAATAAATGTTGGAGCAATGAAAAAGCAGAATTCAATGGAAAATGCTACAACTGCAATCAACATGGTCACAAAGCAAATGAATGCAGGGAAAAACCAAGATTCAAAGGTAATTGTCACAAATGTAACAAACAAGGTCACAAGGCATCCGAGTGCAGATCCAAAACATTCAATCCAGTAGAACAAATTATGAAAGCAATGTTTGGATGGGATTACAACACTTGGTGTAGATGTCATTACTGTGGAGAATATGGACACATTGGCATGAACTGCATAAAACATCATCTAAGGAAAAGAGATACTACCGTAAGATGTTTCAAATGCACTAAACTTGGTCACATAGCCAGAAATTGCATGAATGCTAGTGAAGTTGAAGATGGAAAGAAGAATGAAGCAACTAAGGTCAGGAAATAGATGAGACAACAGTGGATTCCTAAATCTACCGAGCAATCCAGTCCAAGTAATGGAATGGGTGGCTCTACTGACTCAAACTAAATTCCCAAGAAAGCACTGGAACTGTATTCTCATAGAAAAATTTCAAGCAGTTCCAGAACTGAATTAAAAGAAAGATCTAAATTGGCATACAAGATGCAATAAGATCACATGAAGGTTAGTATCAGTTTTCACCGAGCAATGTCAGGAGCTGTCTAATATGATTACCGAGCGAGGTCGGAGCATTATGAATTCTCAAGTTCACCGAGTTGTGAAGTCTTTACCGAGCAATTAATTCATAGTGGGTGACAGTCTATCAGAATTCATACCCTAATTTGTACTGAGCATTAATGATAGAGTTGTAAACAAAAGGCAAGGAATCAAACTCATTCTTCACTGCAAACTTTAGCATTTTGAGAGCAGAAAATTTCAAGAGCAATCTAGCGATTCAAACACTTTTGCGAAAAGAATTCTCTGTGAGCTACCATGGCATCATCTAGCACTTCAGCGAAGAAAGGATCAAAAATGATAATCCAAGGGGAATGGAGAGCACCAGATTTCAAACTCATGCCTGCAATTGCAGTAGCCCTAGACCCGAACGGAGCTCAATCTCAGATTCCTCCTAAGGTACTACTTGTTAACGATATTCGTAATCATTTCAATTGTGCAATTCAAGAAATGGGAAACCTAGAGCTAGATATTGTGTGTGAGGAATTGTGTGTGAATGGTATTCTAAAACCCAAGCACAAACATCTGGAAGACAAGGGATTAGTTCACATTGCACATTTACCTCAAAACTTTCAGGAGAAATGGATTAGATACATTCTCAGCCGTGTACATGAAGGCAAGATTTGGCTTGAGCAACCCATAGAGATCACTAAGAAGATGATTCATCAAATCACTGGTCTTCCCATGTTAAACAAAGCTAAAACTACCAAAACCCTAGGTCGGCCGGAACTAGAGAAGAAAACCCTAGCCGAGTGGGACGGTAGAGGCATGAAAGTAAGCAGCATTACTGATGCTGAACTGAAGTTTGGAACACACATCATTGCTCATAAAATATATAGTTCAAGTCGACAGAATAGTGTTTCTTGCGAAGCCATAGACCTAGCATACAAAGTGGTCAAGAATAATTTATCATTTGACCTTGCAGATTTGTTGTTAAAACAGTTTAACAAGAACATGGAAAGCATTCAAACTTCCAAAAACAATCCATGTAAGTTTGGATCTCTACTGGTCTGTTTATTTTTTTATGTTCAGAAATTCTTCCCTTCCAAAGGAAAAGTAGTATGGAGAAAAGATGTGCCAGTTCTTTATGAGATAAATGAACATATTTCAGAAATGGGTGAAAATTTTGAGAGCATCATGGATAGTTATTTTGAGTCTTTCAAGGAGAAAATGAACGACAGATTCTGAATTCCACAAAAGTTGGTGGAAGATTATAAGGATGATATTTGTTTCATGGTGGACTGTGATAGAGTATACATTCAAGAAGCTAAACCGAGGATTGTACATGTAAAACCTCTTCCTTATGAGGTAAACATTGATGAAACAAAGAATATCATTGAAGCCCTCCTTAATCAGCCTGTTAATCCCAAAGCTCCATATTTTGGAACATATGAAGAAGCAAAAGTGAGAATTGAATTAAGTATAAAGCTTCCATAGGCAGTAAATAAAGGAAAAAAGAGGATAGCCAAAATGCAAATGCTAACTGAGGACAGAGGAGAAGACACTGAAGAAGAAGAGGAAAAGGATGAGAAAATAGAGGAACCAGAACCTGCAAAGAAGAAAGGAAAGGTATTCATCACCAAGGCACCTAAGCCTCCCACTGCTGTATTTACAAGGAGAAGTGCAAGGGGTAAGGCAGAAAAAATGGACAAAGATATAATATTCAAAAGGCCTCCTCTAACCCTTCAAGAGAAGATCAAACTTTTGAGAGAAGGATTAGGATCTGGAGTAAGTAATATAAAATCTTTAAAATATGAAACAAGATCAGAAACAGAACAAAAGGAGATTGAAGATGCTGTCATTGAAAAGATGGGACAGTGGAAATACTCACCTAATGAAATAGCCCCACAGATTCTAGTAGCTTTATTAGATCCAATAAAAATAAGATGGACCAATGCAAAGCAAACTGTAAAAGACATATTTGATCAAACCCTGAGACAGTTAATGCCCAGCTTGAAAAATGATGAAATAAAGAAGGCATTGAAGGAGAATGAAAGTAAGATGACACTGAAGTTCAATACTTGTTTAATTCTAATTAACAATATTGAATCGGTTGTGAAGGCTGCAAATGCCACATGGAAGAACATATACCATCTTCACCAACTGAGTATTGAAACAATTATAATAAAAGACATTGAAGATGACAGTGATGAACAGGAAGAAGCCACTGAGGTAGATGATACCGTGAGGATAGCAACAGAAGTCATTGCATCACTTCCTACCTCTCCAGAAAAAGTTACTACATCTAGCCCGGAGACACCTTCAAGCATGGTTGTGACAACTTCAACATTTGTCCAATCACCTATAGCAACAACAGAAGCAACTACCATTTCTTCTACCGAGTTGCAGTCTCCTATTTCATCAAGTTTTCCAGCAGTAAGTATTCCAGTTTTTGATTCTACAAGTGTAAATACTTTAAGTTCTCCAGTAGACAGTATACCATTCTCTATAGCCAGTCCTACTATGTCTACTGTCACTACTACTAAGGCATTAAGTATAGATAAGCCTAAGGCTCAATCGAGTATAAGATTTTTGGGCAAGAATATAGTAGAGGATATAGACCTAGATGAGGAAATAGAGATTCCAACATTGGATTTTGAAAATCTATCAGCAGATCAAATGCAAAATATAGGTGAAATCCTCCAAAGGAAAGCGAAGCAAAAGAAGCTTAAAGAAGAGAGAGACAAGGAATATAAAATCATTAAGGATGCTAAGGACATTTTGTCTAAAGCATTAGGTATTGAAGTAGACTCCTCTCAACATGTTTTGTTACAATTAGCAGAAGCAATAAATAAGTACAATGAGGATTCATCTGGGACAGACAAGTTAGTTGAAAAATCTGAGAAGAAATTCAACAATAAAGTGCTTGAACACATTGCTCAGCACATAGCTATTAATCAAGCAGAATTGTCTTTAGTTTTGACAAACATTGAATCTTCCTATTCGAATGTTACCTCTCTTTTGGTCAAACTATGCAATGTTGCCGAGTTCACCAAGGATGTCAAGGACAAAATGAATAAAATTGATGAGGATTTGAAGATTGGCATATAGAAGTTGCAACTTGAACCAAGTTCAAACTCTGCTCATCACATGAAAATCTCATACCTATCAAATATGCAGTCAGAACTACTGAAAGAAGACACAAGGATCCGGTCCACACTACTAGACATTCAGAACATGATCCTTCCCATCATGAATACAATGTATAAGCACATTGAACATTCCAAAACATTAATTCATGACAATCAGTTCTCAATAGCAGATCACATGATTACACTCTCTGCAGAAGTCCAAATTACAATCCATACATGCAAGATTCTGCAAGAAAATTGGGACAGAACCCTGGCACTAATAATGAAGGTACATTCTATTTTTCTATCAAATTTTGGATTCTCTCTGTAAAAAACTTGTATATACACCTTTGGCATTATCGCCAAAAAGGGGGAGATATGTATAGAAGAAAAAGTTAGCACATTGAAAGGGGGAGATAATTTATAAAGCCCTATGACAAAGACAATTTTGAAAAATCAAAATAAATCTCAGCATGGTTCATGTATATAAGTTTTGGGCAATAAGTGTTTTTGTCACTAATGCCAAAGGGGTAGATTGTTGGCATTAAGCAGGATTGCCACTAGTGACAACACTTATTTGCATTCTGAGTGCAAACCGAGCAGAATAGTGCAAACCAAGAAGAACAGTGCAAACTAAGTAGAACAGTGCAAACCGAGCAGAACAGTACAAACTGAGCAGAATAGTGCAAACCGAGTAGAACAGTGCAAACCAAGAAGAACAGTGCAAATCGAGCAGAATAGTGCAAACCGAGCAGGACAGTGCAAACCGAGCAAGATAGTGTAAACCGAGTAACATTATGTCTACCGAGTCACCAGTATTTATCGAGTTCAAAACCTATCGAGTGGTTAGTATGAACCGTGCCTTCACTTCTATCGAGTGCATGATGATGCCAAGTAATGTAGTGGACACCGAGTATCAGAAAGTCACTGAGTTAGTTTGCAGGAACTGTGTAACCATACTTGGGCCGACTTAGTAGCACTTATGTTTATTTGTCAAGCCGACTTTGTAATTGTAATTAATTGTTTAGACTTGTATATAAACAATGTTGTAAAAATACCAAGATGTAATGAGTATGAATATGAATATGAAAAAGAAGGAAAGGCAGAGATAAGCGAATTACAAAGGGCTACAGCAGTATAAGGAGCAGCAAAGACAAATTCATCACAGAAGGTGATCAGTACATCAGCGAATCTCATTCAGCAATCCAGTTGCAAAGTAAGAGATCTACTGTTTCATCCTAACAGGTGAATCAGCTTGAAATCCTTTAACCAGGTAGACTTAACAGTCTTTGTAAAATCTCTTTACCGAGTGCATACTTCATTGTATGTTTGTAAAACCTCTAACAAGGTGGACCTAGCAGTCCTTATTGCTCCTAGCACGACAGATCATTAGAAGTGATCATTGTAAGCCTTAACCGGCCAACTTTATACTGTAGTACTAAAGCTTTGTGGGTTTCATCCCCACCCTAGTTTTACTTTCTTTCAGAAGGTTTCTGGGTAACAAAATCTATGTGTCATTGTCGTGAATGCTTTTATGTTTCATGCTTTCTATATGCAAAAAGATAAAGTGAACTATATGTTAATACATCTGAAAGAAAATTTTGGAGTTACTGATTCACCCCTCCCCTCTTAGTAAATTGGTTAATTCCTGAATATTTCCAACACAAAAGTCATTTGGAACCCTTCCACACACTTCTGGATACATTACCAAGACTTTTAATATCAAATTCACTAGGAAGCCTAATTGGCTCAATTCCTAGTAGGTCTAATTTCACTGATTTTGGCCTATTGTTCCTAAAATCCCCAAAAAACCTCATAGAACACCTTGATAATATTAAATTTATCCCCTAACACTTTCAAAATCCAAACTTTAGGTTTCTGGTTACACCCATAACCCAATTTACTAGCATGCCCTAGTTTTTAGCCTATTAATTAGGCCTCTAGATGAGTCTGCACAAATGACATCCAAATTGGACTTCCAACTTTGATTCACTTTCTCCAACCTAGTGAATCATCAAGGATACTCCCTAGGTCTTACAAAAATGCCACTAAGTCTCTTCCACAAGATCATGGGTGCTCGAACCAACACATTCTTTACCCTATCCTGGCTCACCTGTTCTTAATAGTCAGCCATAGGGCTTCCTTCCTGGCTTGAAAATATTTGTGCCATGAAAAAAATGAAATTATAAACTTTATGTATAGACTCTAGCCTTCTATCCCCTATGGTTTTTTCCATTTCCACTAGTGGATGCTTAGGTTAGAGCCATTTCAAGCACTGAGGCTCTGTAAATGGATTTTATAGACCAATACCTTGAAATGTCTTTCAAACTTTACTATATTAATAATGAACCTATCTAATCAATGAAGAAGGAAGGTAACTCACTAATCTATACTATCATGGGTCTTGATCACCTTGTTCAATTTGTACAGGTCGTACAAGACATAAGAAAACTTTGCAAACAATGAGAATTGTATCAAAACATCTGTATAGAAGATTCTTAATTATGAAACTCAAACTAAAATTTCATTAACATTCCAAATCCATTGATCCCATGCTCATATATTGAGGATGAGTGGTTACAACCACCATAACTTCCATTTGAGCAACTTTTCAACAAGTTACAAAAGTTGCTCGAGCAACTTTTGTCTTGGAGAGGTTTTAGGCTCTTTGGGTCACCTTATAGAGGGTGATTGACTTCAAAGGACCCTAGATAAGATACTTAGGGTCCTAAAACATATTTTGGACCATTCCTTCATAAAAATAACACTTTGAATCTCCTAAAGCCATTTAGGCTAAGTAGGACCAGTAACCCCTCATGAGCTCATTTGGCTCTTACAATCAAAACCATGGATTCAACCTAATGGATCTTATTCTAACTCACATAAAACATCTAACACAACCCTAAATACTCACTAACTTATCAAAATGGGAGGTTCTCTACACCATACTCCCCTGGGAAAAATAATTGAAGTCCCTTGAGTTAGGAGGTCATCAATGGTGACTCTGTGCTTCAAGATTTATAGCTCTGTCATCTAGATAGCTTTAGCATTAGGTAACCCTTGCCATTTAGCCAAATACTCCATATAAGTACCTTTCCTCATCTTCTTGATCACCTTAGTATCCAATATACTATCCAATTTCAATGGGATTGGGGTTGGAAAATATTTCACCTAATCATCATCTCCCAAGTCGGCGAGAATAGTTGGACCTATGTCTAGAGATGGTCCCTTATAGGGATATAAGTCACATGCATTGAAGATGGGTGAAATTCCTAAATCAGGTGGTAGTTCCACTTCATAAGCATTCTTTCCATACTTGTTCAAGATCTTCAAAGGTCCTATGTTCTTCATAAATAATTTGGTAGGTTGGCCCTTGGGTAGTCTCTCCTTCCTGAGATAGGCAAGGACTAAATCCCCTACCTTGAATTGAAAATCCTTCATTGACTAGTCTACCTTGGCTTTATAATTATCTCCCTATTATTGTAAGGTCCTTTTGACCTGCTCATACAACTCTTTCATCTGCTCCACAAATGTCTCCCCTTGAGAACTCCTCTTGTCCTGCAAACTGAGATCTCTCAACTCTAGGATCCCTCTAGGATGAGTACCATAGACTATCTCAAAGGTGATTTTACTAGTACTATTAATGGAGTCATTATAGGAAAATTTTGTATGCCCTATGATATGATCCCATGACCGTCCATGTTGTTTAGTTAAGTATCTTAACAAATTCCCTAGTGACCTATTCACTACCTTTGTTTGTCCATCTAATTGTGGATGGTAGGATGAAGAAAAAGACAAATTTGTACCTAATATCTTCCATAGGGTCCTCAAAAAGTGGCCCAAAAACTTGTTGTCTTTGTCACTTACTATTTTTAGTGGTAATCCATGGATCCTAACAATATCACTGAAAAATAGTCTTTGAAGCATCATTTGTTTTCTTGCATGGTATGAAGTGTGCCATCTTGCTAAAATGGTCCACCACAAAAAATACACTATCATGTCCCCTAGGTGTCTTTGGTAACCCCAAAACAAAGTCTATACTCAAGCACTCCCAAGGCCTTTGTGGTATGGATAGAAGTTGGTACAATCCACTATTACTACTCTGTCCTTTAGCCCTCTGATAGATCTAACATTGCTAAACAAACTTCCTAACCTTTGATTGTAACTTAGGCCAATAGTAATACCTACTCACCTACTCTAGTGTCTTGTCCACTCCAAAGTGGCCTCCCAAGCTTCCTTGGTGTTTCTTCTTCACTATGTTTTCCCTCATTGAGCACTGAGGTATTCACATTAGATGTCCCTTGAACAAAAATCCTTCTTGCAATATATACTCAATGTAAATTCCACCTTGAACCCTTGTCTAAACCTTTCACATGCCTCATATGCATCCTTGAAGTCTTTGTCCTCCTTGTAGAGATCTTTCAAGTCTTCCATAATCACACTTTGCAATTGAATTTCCTGAATAGTTAACACTCTTCTACTAAGAGCATCAAAAACCTTGTTGCTAACTCCTTTCTTATGCTTGATAACAAATGTGTAGGATTTCAAAGATTCAACCCACTTGAGATGTCTTTGGTTTAACTTGTCCTGCTCATTCAATAAACTAAGGGCATGGTTATCTATATAGATCACAAATTCTCTTGGTAGGAGATAATGTCTCCACTTTTTAAGTGCTTGCACCATTGTATATAGCTCCAAATCATAGGTGGAATACCTTTTTTTAGCCTCATTCAACTTCTTAGAGAAGAATTTCACCGGGTGTCCCTCTTAGCTTAGCACTACTCCAATGGCTAGCTTTCTAGCATCACATTCCACCACAAATAACTAATTGAAATTAGGAAACCTCAAGGTAGGTAGTTTTGTAATCCTTTTCTTCAACATTTCAAATCCTTTATTAGTTGCCTCTGTCCATTTGAACTAACATTTGATTCCACCTTTAATGGTGTTGAGGATAGGTGCAAACACATGACTAAAATTCCTCACAAATTTCCTATAGTAGGATGCCAATCCATGAAAACTCCTAACATCCCCTATGGACTTAGGTGTAGGCCAATCCAAGATTTCCCTAACTTTATCAGGATCCATCTTCATGCAGCCATTAGCAACCACAAAACCAAGGTAAATTACTTCAGTTTTCAAGAACTCACACTTGTCCTGATTGATCATCAAATTTTCTTTATGTAGTCTCCTCAAAACCTACTCCAAATGCTCCATGTGCTCCTCCTTAGACCTACTAAAAATCAGAATGTCATCAAGATAAAATATTACAAAATTACCTATAAAGTCTTCTAGCACTTCATTCATGAGCCTCATGAATTTGCTAGGGGCATTGGTTAGGCCAAAGGGAATCATAAGCCACTCATACAACCCCTCATTTGTCTTGAAGGCTATCTTCCATTCATCACCAAGCCTAACTTTGATTTTGATGATAGCCTAACTTCAAATCCACCTTGGAGAAATAACAAGAACCTCCCAAATTGTCTAACAAGTCCTCAATTCTTGGCATTGGAAATCTACACCTAATTCTAATCTTATTGATGGCCTGAGAATCAGTGCACATCCTCCATGTACCTCCCTTCTTTGGTGCAAGAATAGTGGGTATAGGAAAAGGGCTCAAACTCTTCATTATCAACCCCTTGTCCAAAAAATCTCAAATCTTCTTTTCTATCTTTGCATTTTGACTAGGTGTCATCTTATATGATTCCTTGTTTGGTAAATTTTCTCTAGGAATGACGTTTATTTGATGGGATATTTATCTCATAGCTGGCAATGCACTTGGAAACCCATTGTCTACTATCTCATGGTACTTTTCCAATAATTTTTATACCTTTGATGGTATACATTGACTTTCTCCTTAGCTTCCTCATTTGGCTTTACTTTCACTACACAATAGATCTTTTTACCCTTCTTCATAACCTTTAGAAACTCTTTCCCACTCAAGAGCATGGCACTAGTTCCCACATGCTTCTCCTCATTAGGTTCCTACAATGGATCCAATTGAAACTTCTTTCCTAACTTGGTGATTAGATAGCTATTCATTTCGCCATCATGCATGGATTTCACATCAAATCACCATGGGCATCCTAAAAAAAGGTGACATGCATCCATGGGAAATATGTCACATAGGACCTTGTCCTTGTATTCTCCTATTTCAAACTCAACCATAGTTTGTTCATCAACAACTATTTTTTGTCCTTTATTGAGCCATGATACTTTGTAGAGAGTGGTATGAGGTATCCTCATAAGCTTTAGTTTTTCCACCATCTTTATGGATACTATGTTCTCAGTGGATCTAGAGTCCACTATCACCTTGCATATCTTTCCATGAAACCTATAAGTAGTTTTGAATAAGCTCTTCCTCTGAGGTGGCTCCATGGTGTTTGGAACCTTCAATAATGTCCTTCTCAACATGAGATTCTCTCCATCTAGTACTGGGCCTACCTTAGAGATAGGTAAAGTGACACTTTGGGTTTCCTCTTCCTGCACCAACTGATTCCTTCTCTCTCCCATTGATGATGAAGGACCCTTTGCAGGACATCTACCCATTGTATGTCCCACTTGATAGAAATTATAGCATCTGCTAGTGAATATTGAATTAGTTCTTTCTTGTGACTAAAACCTACCTCTTGGTGGCCCTCTTCCTCTATATCCTCCTCTTTGGAATGAACTCCTATATTGATTTCCTCCATTTCTTTCAATAGGTGGTGTCTCTTTCTATTTGATCTTTGTCCTCTACCGAAAGGTCCCCTGCCTCTAAATCCTCTGTTATTGCTATTACCCTTTCCTCTTTCTTGGAAATCATTTCCTTTCCTCCTCCTAGCCTTCTCCTCTTCTCTCAAGGCTAACTAAAAGCATTTGTCCATATTATCAGGAGCCATCATGCTGATTTCATCTTGGATTCCTTGTCTCAATCCATTGAGATACCTTGCTACCTTCTCTACGTCTTCTTCCTACCTCCTTTCTCTTAGACTCAACTTATTAAACTCCTCAGTATAGGTGTTGTTTGATAACTCCTATTGTCTTAGATTCTACAACTTTTGAAACATTTATATCTCATAATCAGTGGGTATGAATTGTGCCCTCAACTTGATTTTCATCCTTTCCCATGAAACTATCTTCTTTTTCCCATTAGTTATTCTATCATCCTGCATCATGTTCCACCACACCAATGCAGATACCTTGAGCCTAGGTTTTGCATAGCTGACTCTCTTTTCCTCTTCCACTTCCTTGTAATCAAATTGATTATCTATGGCCTCTAGCCAATCCAATAACTCCTCGCCATTCAAACTACCACTATGGTAAGGAATGTGTTACATGCTATCCTTGTTCATGGATTTAAAAGTATCAAAGAACACCTTGTCTTTATCTTCAATTGTTTCTTTTCCTTTGTTTGATGTCTCTCCTTGCAATACTCCAAAATTGGCACCCTACAATTCAAATCAATTTTGGTGCATTTCTTCAAATTCTACATCATTAAAGACCTATCGTACTTCATAATTATGTCTCCTAATTGACTTTATTTGACTTGGTGTCAGATGCAAAAAACTCTAAATTTGCATTAATCATACACTATATTTAATTCCTAAAAATTTGGCATTTATTGGCTAAAAATCCCTATGATTAATTAATTTAATTCTAAAGTCCTAGTGCTTTTAAATTAAATTAATTCCACCCGCTTTAGCTAATACACATCAAGGGAATTAAATAATTATTTGGTTATTTGAATGGACATCTTTATTTGGATTTAATTATTCAAAATAACTTGAAAAACAACCCATGTGGTAATATTCATTCATTTAATTAAGTAATTCCTTCAATTTGTCTCACCTTCCTCCATGGAGATGAAGAGTCAGCTGTTTCTTTCCAAGAAAGTCTTCATCCTTCTCCTAGGCTTGTCTATATTATTAACCTTCTCTTCTTCGTTGTGGGGAGGCAATTTTAGAGTACCAAAACTATAGTCATTTTTTTGTCTCAATTCTCTCATGCTTTCAAGATTTTTATTTTGTAATTAGAGTAATTCTCATTTTAGTATAATTGCACTTTCATATTAATTAGTTTTCTTATTGCGTTTTAGATTAATTCTCATTTTCATTTCAAGCTTTAGATTAAAATTTGCATTCTCATACTTCTTTCAAGGTCTTAGATTAATTTGCGCATTCATTTTTAGCTTAATTCATTGCAATTTGATCATTTCAAGCTTTCAAATCCTCCATTTTAGAATTGGTCTAATGGCTATTGGCTCTCATTCTAAGATTAATTCAAACACCCTGTCTAAATAGGAGGCATCAGGTCGATTCGATCAATATTACAAAATGGGTAATTGATACTCATCTTCATAATTCAAAATGACTATGTTGTGTCTATGGCTGGATTAGAGGTCCATGTTCAGCTATAAACATTTTGGCACCCACCGTGGGGCACAAAACTGATTTCAGGCCTCACTCTCAAAAATTTTCTGATAAAAATTATGCACTCTATCGTACGTCCATACTTCATTGTGTACAGATTATCGCATGAGATTTATGAGCATGTCACATGAATTTTTTCTTTCAGTAGCATTCTCTCACATGAAAAAGTACTATCTCACACAGGTGTCTGCATTTTCTCATGCGACACATTGTACTTCCTCGCATGAGACTGGCCATCATTTAAAAAAAACTAAAATTAGTTTCTTCAATTTCCAGTTATTATTTCCTAGTATTTTTCATTTTCCATTGTTTTATATCTCTAATTTTTCTAATAGCATAATAGTGGGCTACAGGACGCTTATTAAAGACACAAAACTTGCTAACAGTTTGCTTGCAAGACGATTTTCAAAGATATTCAAAACGTTGTGCTTGTTTTATTTCTTTCATCACATAGTATAACTAGGGCCTTGTTAAAATTTCTTAAGGGTCTTGATAGCAAGATAGGGTAATAGGATCTTCATTACATGGAAGTGATGCCCATGGATGAATCTAAGACCTAGATTTTGCTAGCATGATAGATACCTGAGGAAGCAAGGAAAGGTAGTGAATCTTTGGCATGTTCACTTGTTAAGGGATTATGATCTTCTCTCTTTGAGAGAACCAGAAACCCAAAAGGTTATGGATTAGTTAAGGAGGAACTAGCTAAATGATGAATATGTTTGATGTGTTTGGGTAAGGTGAAGTGGTAGAGAAGTATGCTCTTCTCTCTTTGAGAGAATCAAAAAATCCAACCCTCGAATCCAAGCCAAGTTTGTGTCACCTTTAGAGGTTCTACCAGAAGTTGAACCTCTGGGAATGACCCAAGTGAGTACACACCTATTTTAGGTGATTCCACCTCACTATAATAAATAAATCTTTGTTGATTCTAAAGACTCCAAAGCCATGTTAACTTCTTTCTCTTGATTTAGACTATCATCTTGAGAAATCTTTGTCTATTGTACTGAGTGGCGCCACTCCTAGCCATGCTTGCGGGGGTGTATGACTTTCAAGTGTTGGTGTGGTTGAGAGGCCATAGCCCTGTATTGGGGGCACTGAAGGTTAGTGTGAATAGAATCTCACTAAAAACTTTCTTAGTTAGTTTCCTTCCCGGATCACCTCCGAAAGGAGACATAATCTTTGTGCAGGGAGGGGGAAGAATCTCTCCCCTAGATTCTCACCATAAGCATGCACCTAGACAATTGAATGTGGTATATGACACTAGCCCCTACTTCAAGTGTAACCTATGAACCTATATTATTGAGTCCTTGGAAACACCAAAAATAGAGGTACCCTCTAGGAGGTGACACGACTGTGTGAGGTGAACACATGCACATAAGTTGTGAGACACAAATTTTGTCTTCTCTACCATTTTCTTTGTAGGGATAACTAAGTGTTTTGTTCAAGTCTTCAACTATCCATCATGATTAAACAAAGACTCCCATGATTCTACCAAGTTTCTTTGTCCTTAGTTGAACTGTTTGCGACTACTTCTTGTGTCACTATTGCTTGATCTAAAACTTCATGCTTGTAAATGATTGCTTGCAACATTCAAACTAAGATTGTTGATTCAAACTATTTGAAAAATAGAAATTCTATCAGAAAATAGTCAACGCTGTGTCTTGAAAACTAATTTTTGTCTCAAAATTTGTGTCCAACTGTCGAACCCTGGTCTTTTCCCGCATGAGATTTCAGAATCTAAGAATTTCCTCGTGCGAGATAGCATTTTCTCACACAAAGCCTAGAATTTTCTCGCATGAACTAGCACTTTCTCATGCGAACCTGTACCCTGATTTCCAAAACAATGAGTTATTTCTTGTTGATTGGTCAACATTTTACCTAATCTTATTTTTGTTTGAGATCTGTCTGCCTATTCTCCTATTTTCCACTATCCAAAATTGAGTGTCTCAAGCTATGAACCAATTGATTACTGGTTAAACTCGTATTGTCTCTTTGTTATTTATCCTATCTTATTGTGCTTTTGTACCTTGCAATGTGATAGTCACATCTCAACTATTCTAGCCATACTCTTGATGATTTGTGCTGGATGCATCTCACATCTTGGCTATTCTAGCCTATATCTCCCTTTCATTATTCTTAGAGATAGAGTTCTAGCATAATTCCAAGTCCCCTCTCGTTACTTAATCTTCATCTATGATAGTTATGACTAGAGGTGGCAACACTTTCCCCATTCATGGTACTGGACAAGGTAGAGGTAAATCTCATAATCAAGAAATAGGTCATCCTGAACTTGTTGCACAATCTAAATATTGTGAGGGATCCTCAAGTTCTTCTTCATTGAGTACTTTGAAAGGTAGCCCATCTCAATCATCACCTCTAGTGTTATCGGAATATTATAATTTGTTGTTTCAAGTGTAGCCCGACTTATCATTTCAAGAAAAAAATAACTCATTTTTTAAAGACAACTCATTATTTCCTAACTTTGGAAGACCACTTCCTCAGACTAGTCCTATTATTGAACCTATCGACCCTATCAAAGCTATTGACCTGTCTGAACCTATTGACCCTTTTAATCCTATTAAAGTACCAAAGGTTACCTTAGCTACACCCTTTCAGCATCATTCACATCATTTTACTGAGCCTACATACACTACACAATCCTACATTAACAAGATGGGAGACCCATTCAACTTCCAATTGGGAAAATATAGCCAAAGTCATGACCAATCCCAAAATGACTAGCATCATGGTCAATCTCAAAATGACCAGCGTCATGGTCAATCTCAAAATGACCAGCGTCATGGTCAATCTCAAAATGATTAGCATTATGATCAATCCCAAAATGATCAATCTCGAAACAAATATCAATGTGACCAACAAGCATATCACTATCACTCTCCTTCACATGACCAGAGTCAAGATCAAGCCCCAAGAATTTATGAGATTCTTGGTAATGATGATGAGGTAATAACCCAAAATGATATAGATGTTGTGAAATCCAATAAGAGTCTTATCAAGATGATGGAGATCCTCCTTCTAGAAGAGAAGGAAAAATACTTTCTTGAGCTAGCCAAACAAGGGGTCAAATTACCCCCAGACTACTAAGCTAAAATACTTGTTGCCAAAGAAGAGGAAACTGAGACTGCTAAGTTACAAAAGATGACCCAAGACATGCAAGATCAAATTATCCAACTTGAAAAGGACAAGGATAAACCCATACAATAGTTCACAATGGAAAGCATTTGTCCTTTCCCCTTTGATAAGAGTCTTCACATGCCACCTTTTCCCAAAGGTGTAGAGCTACCTAACTATGATAAATACTTGGGTACTACTAATCCCCAAGATCACTTGAGATATTTTGGCACTCTATCTATGGAATTCATACATGACCAGATGTACCTCATGTGTCTCTTTCCTCGTAGCTTGGGTGGACCAGCTATGGAGTGGTTTTCTCGATTACCCGCCAACATTAAGACTTTTGATGAAATTGCTAATCTATTTCTCCAACATTATTCACACAATATTTAACATTTGGTCAACATCTGAGATCTTTCCAATTTGAAAAAGTGACAAGGGGAACCTTTCCTAACATTTCTCTAGAGATGGAGATAACTATGTACAAAGTATCCTCACAAGCTACTAGAGTCTGAGAGGCTCGATATTTTGTTGGACAATCTTGTCCCATATTTTGGATATCAAGTACAATTACAAGGTCCCATAACCTTTGATAGCATGATTAAGTAAGCTATGTGAATAGTAGCATTCATGATCAAGAAAGGAGAGTTGACTTTGAATAAGGATAACAAACAAGGGTCTTCCTCCTTAAACAAAGATAAAGGGAAGTTTGTCAACAAGAATAGAGATGTTGTGAATGATGTAGTGGTTGATAATGTGACCCCAAAGGCTAAAAAATCTATTTTCAATCTTTCCTCTAGTATACAGGCGGTCAAAGCTATCGAAAAGGCTGCAACAAACACTCAACAACCTTCAAGATTTGCTAAAAATAAGCCTTGGGCCTCTTGAACCAAGTGTGAGTTCACTTCCTTAGGAGAACCTCTTGATGTGGTTTATAAGACTCTCATGCAAAACTAGATACTCACTCCTTTGGAAAAGTGTCTCTATGATCCACAACTACAACCTCATTGGTGGAATGACAATGCATACTATGATTATCACCAAAACAATGGTCATAAGACTTCCACTTGTCTCCAGTTGTGCCATAAGATCCAAGATTTAATAGACAATGGTGACATTATTGTGGACAGTCATAACAAGAATTTAGATCATTATGCATTTAAAGATCCCTTTCCTCCTCACAAGAAAGGTGAATTTTCCAAGACTAAGAATAATTATGCCAAGGTTAATTACAGGTACACTGCTAATGACAATGTCATGACCATGATTGAACCTGTTGAGGTTGAGTATTGTGATGTGATTACTATCAAGGGGATTGGGGATGCTCCTAAGCCTAAGATGTTCTTTTTCTTGCGAGGCCTAGGGTATTGTTCTTCTAAACTTGAATCATCTTAGGATTGCACAAACATTGTTACTCACTCTTGTGCAAAAATCACCATTAAGGGTCCTGACCCTTCTACATCTGCTCCGAAGCAACCTACAGATAAAGATTTTGTTGGCCCTACCAACAATAACTTGAAATTAGTCCCTATGCCTAGCACAACTAATTATAGCATTCTAGACTAACTACAACATACCAATGCTCATATCATTATCTTTGAGCTGTTAAAGATCTCACCTACCCATAGGGAGATTCTTGATAAAGCCCTCAATGAGGCAAATGTCCCAAAAGATTTGGATCTAGATTAGTTTCAATCCATGGTGGGTCACCTGACCTCACCTCATTATTTGTCCTTTTTTGAAGAAGATGACCACTCGTTGAGCCATCTGCATAATGCTCCTTTTCACATAGAAGTCATGATAGGTCCCAAGCGTGTCTATCGTGTCCTCATTAACAATGGTGTTGGCCTCAATATTTCCTCTACTAAGCTGCTTACCCAATTAGGATATGATGAAGATTGCATAGATTCCTAAAAGAAAATCACTATCAAGGCCTACGATGAAGAGGAAAGAAAATATAAAGGTTTGGTTGTGTTGCCAATTTGAGTTGGACCTGTAGAGAGGGATGTTATCTATCAAGTTCTAGATATTCCTCTTGCCTACAATATACTATTGGGAAGACCATGGATTCAAAAAATGTAGGTGGTCCTATCTACATATCGTCAATGTATCAAGTTCTCATTCCATGGTGCAGAAGTGACAGTTCCTACCAATACAAATTACTCTTGCAATACACTCACACAATCTACAGATAGTTTTGTTCCAACTAATAGAGAGTCCACTGAATTCTATGATGCCAAGCTTAAAGAAATGGAATAGACTTTGAAATTCAAAGATATAGGCATGGGAGGGTATCAAATTGAACCTATATTATCATTAACAACTTTGCCTCCATCTCCCTGTTCCTATGGGAGACCCTCCGAGATCAATAAACCCTCTGCTAGTTCTCCTCAAATAGTCTATGATGGTGCCTTTTTATGGGCCATAATGCCATTAGAGGATGAAGATGAGGAAAGGGCTATTACAACTTGGATTTACAAAGGAAAAGAAATAGCTGAACAAATCACTCATGCACGTGAATTAGAACAACATCCATACATTGAAACCTTCAAAATCATGAAGCGCTAGGGTTACAAAGGAAGTGGCCCTATAGGAGTGAATGACAATGGTTTTCTTGAACCAATTGAAGCCACAGGTTGTAGGACCAAAGAAACTACAGGTTTAGGCTTCATGAAGGTCCTATTTCATCTAGGGATTAAAAAATTTGTATCAGAATGAGCATGCCACCCCAAACCTAAAGACACTCCTTTAGCTGATAAATCAGAGAACAACTCTGACAAGGATACTTTTCCATATCCTATTCCTCTGAACCTTGCTACATTTTTTACAGAACCAAATGATCCTATTATACCTGTCCATTTGGTAGGGACCCTTAGTGATTTGGATGACATCACTTCAGTGCATCTACTCACTTATGACCAATGGAGAGAAATGCAAATTGACAATCCTAGTTTTCAGGGAGAATAGTATGTGCCATCCTCTTTCCAAGAGCGGTTTGAACTAGATTAAAATCAGAAAACCATAAATACTACAAAAGATGAAAATGAGTCAGATGGTACATGCAATGTTGATGGAATTCCCATATCAAGCATCACTGATTCACATGAGTACGAGTTTGACTCTCTATTTGATGCTAATTTTGACAAAGATATAGATGTTTTCCATGTGTATGAAAACCTTCCTGAAGTAGGTGAGGGGTCTAGTGTTAGGACGACCAAGTGTGAATCTACTAATGCTGATATACTATCTACTTCTGATGTGAGGTCTTGGGAGGAATTGAACACACCTTTGGATGTGATTCCTTTAGGTCTTGACTTTCTCATCCATGCTTTCGATGACTATACTATGAACGCACTTGAACCAGCCACTTCTATTTCACTCTGCCATCCCGATCTCATCAACTGGAACTCTCCCTCACTAGGTAGTGAAGTCCTTATGTTCCAGAATGAATACACTTTAGCCTATTATCTTAATGCTATTGAACCTATAATGTTTTCCACTAGTGAAAGCAGTGTCAACATGACCAAAGCTAATATCAAGTATCTTAGTCATCAAATTAAAAGAAAAAAGAATAGGCGCTCTGATGGTGAAAACCACATTGTGGTAGTTTTAGAGCCAAAAAAAGTAAAAATAAAAGATGTATCTAAGGATGAAAACCTCTGTGAGGTGCCCAAGGATGAGATACTTGATACACTTCCTAGCCATTTTCAATAAAGATCATCACTATTGATTGAGCCAACCCAACTAGTGAACTTGGGTACAAAAGCTACACCTCAGATTATTCATCTAGAATAGTCACTATCTGGAGAAGAAAAAGAAGAGTTCACCAAACTCTTTCGAAGTAATAAAATCAATTTTGCATGGACTTAATTTGATATGCCTAGATTGGATCCCAATCTAATCATGCATCTGTTGGAAACAATTGTCTGAAGGAAATTGCTACTCAATTATGTATTGTCTTTGATGTCACACAATGTCATAGTCCACAGCAATCAGTGTTTACTGAGTTTAGTCGGTCACCGAAGAAAAGTTAGTGTTTACTGAGTTCAGTCGGTCACCGAAGAAAAGTTAGTGTTTACCAAGTTCAGTCGGTCACCGAAGAAAAGTTAGTGTTTACCGAGTTCAGTCGGTCACCGAAGAAAAGTTAGTGTTTACCGAGTTCAGTCGGTCACCGAAGAAAAGTTAGTGTTTACCGAGTTCAGTCGGTCACCGAAGAAAAGTTAGTATTTACCTAGTTCAGTCGGTCATCGAAGAAAAGTTAGTGTTTACCGAGTTCAGTCGGTTATCAAAGGAAAAGGATTGTCGGTGTTTACCGAGTTCCCTCGGTCTCCAAAAGATTATAGAAAGTTATGGTCACCGAGCACTGTCGGCCCTTGAAGGATTTTTGCAAATAGAGTTTGCTTATTTCAGCCGACTGTTATACTAAATAATGTTGATTTGACAAATCTAAAATCATATAAATAAAAGGTCAAATGTGAAAAAAAAAAAAAAAGACAGCAGAAGATTTTACAGAAGAAAAGAAGGAAAGGTGTATGCGAATTTGTGAAGGATGTTCAGATATCCTTGAGGTGCAGTAGAGATTTATTTGATCAGAGAGGATCAGACTTATGTAGAACAGAGATCTGTAATCAGCAAGATAGTTGCATTATTATACAGGTCATTTTTCATTGTTACCTTCTTATCATTGTAACAGTGAATTCTAAATCTCTTAACCGAGTTGGTTTAACAACCATATTGTAAATCCTCTAACAAGGTGACAATTCCATTGAATTGTTTTCAAGACCTCTTACCAAGCCACTCCTAGTAGGGTGTTTTAAATCCTCTAACAAGGTCACACCTAACAGTGTGTTTTGTAACCTTTTACCGGGTTGGCTTCTAACCGGGCATCACTTCAGAAAAGTGAAAATCAGTATCTAGATACATTGGTGATTTTTCCCATATTGGGTTTCCACGTTAAATCTTGTGTCTCTTATGTTCTTAATTGCTTTCTCAATCATATACATGTGCTGATGAATATATAAAGATAATATTGCTAATACTTTCTGCATCTTCAAAGTTACTGCAATCTACTTACCGAGTGCTAAAATAGATAACATTGTTAAGATATCCTAAGGGATTTGGAAAGAATTAAATTGTGAAGTGTTTTATGGTTGACTGATTCACCCCCCCCCTCTCAGTCACTTCATCCATATTCCATCAATTGGTATCAGAGCAATTTGGTGCTTGCAGGAAGGGTTTCAAAGACCTAAGCTAAAGATCAGGATGTCTTACAAGAGGGAAATTCCAAAGCTTAACAGAGATAACTTTTCAGCATGGCAAGGTCTCATGCGACTTCATCTAGCTTCCATTGGTGATTCAGGATGCAAATACATTGATGAAGAATACACAATTCCTAATGGTGCATTAACTGTTGAAGACATTGCAGATAAAAAGCCTCACAACACCATGATGATAGACATTGCATCTGCTCTCAGCTATGAAGAATTTGATGATATTAAAGACTGCACTACTGCATATGAAATGTGGATGGCACTGAAGAAAATATATGGTGGTGATGCAAATGTGAAAAGAGCCAAAGCAGAAAGCCTAAGAGGACAGTTTGACAAGATGAATATGAAGGAAGATGAAAACATTGCAAAATATGTTGAAAGAATCAAAGCAAGTGTAAGTGCAATTAGAGCCTCTGGAGGAACAATCTCAGATGAGACTATTATAAGTAAGGTACTTAGAACATTACTCCCTATCTATGCAATAAGAGTATCAGCTATTCAAGAAAGAAGATGTGAAACAAACCACAATATAACTTTGGATGCTTTAGTTGGAAGATTGATAGCTTTTGAATTAGACAACTATGACAACTATGTTCCTAGTTCCAAAAATATTGAATCAGCATTTGAGGCCAAGGTTTCACTAAAGAAGAACAAGAAAACTAAAGAAGTTCAGTCAGAAAGTGAAGAAGTATCAGAAGAAAGTTCTGATAGTGATCTTGAAATTGTAGAAGCATTACTTGCAAAGAAGTACTCTAGAGGGAAAGGTAAGTATAAAGGTAAAACTCCTTTAATTTGTTTTTCATGTGAAGAAATTGGACATATTGTAGCTAGGTGCCCAAACAAGCAAGTCAAGGAAGAGAAGAGAAGTCACAAGTACTATGGCAAAAAGAATTTCAAATCATACAAGGATAAAGGTAAGAAATCATGTTTTATGGCTAAAGATTCTGATGATAGTGAAGAAGAAATTGTCTTTATTACTATAAAAGATGAATCTGATGATGATGAAGATAAGATGGCACTTATCTCTCATATAAGCAAAGATGATATATGGATAATAGACAGCGGATGTTCACACCACATGACTGGTGACAAGACAAAATTTGAATATCTAGAAGACTGTGATAGTGGTAATGTAAGATTTGGAAACAATGAACCTTGTTGTATAAAAGCAAAAGGAAGAATCTCATTAACCAAAGAACTCATATGTGATAATGCTTATTGGGTTGAAGGACTAAAACATAATCTTCTAAGTGTAGCACAGCTAATCAACACTGGTTTCAAGGTTGAGTTCATGAATGGTCAAGCAAGACTGCTGGATGGAAAAGGAAAACTCATTGGATCAGGCAAACAAACAAAAGGTAACTTATTTTATCTTGATCTCAGTGAATATTCATGCTTTATTGCTCAAATAGAAGAAAGTTGGATATGGCACAAAAGGTTATGTCATGTGAATTTTGATAACATGATAAAAATAAGCAAATTCAAGAAGGTTAGAGGCATTCCTACTTTAAAGAAACCTGACACTGGTCTATGCAAGAATTGTCAGATTGGCAAAATGAGTAAAACTAGTTTCAAGAGTAAGAACTATCAGTCTAAAGAAATTTTGGAAATTGTGCATACTGATTTATGTGGACCTATTGGAATACAAAGCTATACTGGAGATAAATTCTTTATTCTTTTCATTGATGATTATTCTAGAATGATGACTGTTATGTATTTAAGAGAAAAATCAGAAGCATTTGAAAAGTTCAAATGGTACTTAGCAAGAGTAGAAAAGGAAACAGGGAAAAGATTGAAATGCTTAAGATCAGACAGAGGTGGTGAATTCATCTCCCATGATTTTAACAACTTTTGCATTGAAAGAGGAATCAAAAGACAGGTATCAGCTCCTAGAACTCCTGAGCAGAATGGAATAGCAGAAAGAAGAAACAAATCTATTATGGATTGTGCAAGGACTCTAATGATAGAAAAGAACATCGCTATAAAGTACTGGAAGGAAGCTATCAGCACTGCAGTTCATACCTTGAACCGAGTACAATTGAAGAAAGACACATTCAAAACTCCTTATGAATTATGGTATGGCTATAAACCTAATGTAAGTTACATGAAAATATTTGGTAGCAAGTGTTATATCTTAAAAGAATCCAGAAGAAATAAATTTGATGTGAAAAGTGATGAAGGAATATTCCTAGGATATTCTAGCAAAAGCAAGGCATACAAATGTCTGAACTTATCTACTCACAAAGTCATAGAAAGTATACATGTAAAATTTGATGAGTTTGCAGAAAAGACTGAGGAAGAAAGCAAAAGGGAACCTGAGAACTATAGAAGATTCGTTTACATTGAGCCTGAAACATTGGCAGACACAACTATCAGTAAGAAAACTATATCTACCGAGCCGAGCACAGTTACCGAGTCATAGGAAGAAGTTCAAACCGAGTCACAGGAAGAAGTTCAAACCGAGTCACAGGAAGAAGTTCAAACTGAGTCACAGGAAGAAGTTCAAACCAAGTCACAGGAAGAAATTCAGACCGAGTCTCAGCCTGAAGTTACCGAGAAAATATCTACCGAGCCCGAGCAACCTGAAGAAGAGATCCTAGAAGACAACAGCATGAATCATTCAAAAGGAAAGGAACCTATACTAGCCAAATATGTCAGAAGACATCATACACCAGATCAAATCATTGGAAACAAATCAGATGGTACTATGACAAGAAGCAAGCTAAAAGGTACATGTCTGCTTACTGATTTTGAACCTAGAAATATCAAAGATGCATTGGAAAATGAAAGTTGGATTGAAGCAATGAATGAAGAATTAGAACAAATAAAAAAGAACAAAACTTGGACTCTTGTACCTAGACCTAAAGATAAGAATGTAATTGGAACAAAATGGGTATTCAGGAATAAGCTGAATGAAGATGGTCAAGTATCTAGAAACAAAGCTAGACTGGTATGTAAAGGTTATTCTCAAGAAGAAGGTATAGATTATGGAGAAACTTTCGCTCCTGTTGCAAGATTAGAAGGTGTAAGAACTCTACTTGCTTATGCAGCACACAAAGGATTTAAGGTATATCAGATGGATATAAAATCTGCATTTCTCAATGGAATTCTTGTTGAAGAAGTCTACATTGAACAACCTGAAGGTTTTGTTGATCCAGATAAAAGGGACATGGTCTGCAGGTTACACAAAGCATTGTATGGTTTAAAACAAGCTCCTAGAGCATGGTATGAAAGACTCCATAACTATTTGATCCAGATTAATTTCAAAAGAGCTAATGATAACAGTAATCTGTATATTAAAGAAGGACCGGATGACAAAATTGTATTGGCAAAAATATTTGTGGATGATACTATATTTATAGGGAATGAGGATCAGTGCAAAGAATTTTCAGAGAAAATGAACAAAGAATTTGAAATGTCTATGTTTGGTTTAATAAAATTCTTTGTTGGTCTTCAAATTCAGCAAAGCAAGAATGGTATATACATTACTCAATCCAAATACATTAAGGAAGTACTTAAGAAGTTTGGTATGGAAGATTCAAAACCAGTTGGTACACCCATGTGTACTGGACTGAAACTTACCAAGAATGATGATTCAAAAGAAGTCGATCAGACCCTATACCGATCTATGATTGGAAAATTGCAGTATGTAGTACATACAAGACCTGATATTTCTTTAGCAGTTGGTATAGTAGCTAGATTCGCAGCAAAACCTAAGGAAAATCACATGATGGCAATCAAAAGAATCTTAAGATACTTAAAAGGAACTGAAGAATATGGTTTGTGGTATAAATTTGGAGGCAATCTAGACTTGAAAGTGTTTACTGATGCTGATTGGGCAGGAAACATTGATGACAGAAAAAGAACAAGTGGTGGAGCATTTTTTCTTGGAAAAAGACTGGTATCCTGGACTAGTAAAAAGCAGAATTGCACATCTCAATCCACAGCTGAAGCAGAATATGTTGCTGCTGCAGTAAACTGTTCAAATATTGTTTGGTTTAAACAGCTATTAGAAGGTATGAAGGTTGAAATCAAAGAACCAGTTGTTATATTTTGTGACAATACCAGTGCAATAAACATCTCTAAGAATCCAGTGATGCATTCCAAAACCAAGCACATTGCTATTAAATATCACTTTGTCAGAGAATTGGTGCAGGACAAGGAAATCAGATTAGAATATATTCATACAAAAGAACAAATTGCAGACATTTTTACCAAACCATTACCTAAGGATGCATTTTTGTATCTAAGAGGTAAGTTAGGGGTCATTCCCCTATCCGAGGCTCACTAAATATAGTTTTAGTGATGCATCAACCAGAACATGATTGAAAATCAACCTGTTGATGCAGCATATTCAAGGAATCATTGCATATGAATCAGTACTTGAGGTACATTAATTTTCACCGGTAATATGTGAATTGTCTTTGGCATGTGTTGTCAAAGAGGGAGTGTTTGCTATGTCTTTGCTATTACTTCAAGAAATTTACTTCAAGAATTTTCAGGATAAAGGAAGTTTGCTGACAGAGGGAGATTTGAATCTGAACCTAGCTAACTCTTTCAAATTTCTTATGATATGACATATTGTGTTGCCATCAATGCCAAAGAGGGAGATTGTTGGAAACAATTGTCTGAAGGAAATTACTACTCAATTATGTATTGTCTTTGATGTCACACAATGTCATAGTCCACAGCAATTAGTGTTTACCGAGTTCAGTCGGTCATCGAAGAAAAGTTAGTGTTTACCGAGTTCAGTCGGTCACCGAAGAAAAGTTAGTGTTTACCGAGTTCAGTCGGTCACTGAAGAAAAGTTAGTGTTTACCGAGTTCAGTCGGTCACCGAAGAAAAGTTAGTGTTTACCAAGTTCAGTCGGTCACCGAAGAAAAGTTAGTGTTTACCGAGTTCAGTCGGTCACCGAAGAAAAGTTAGTATTTACCTAGTTCAGTCGGTCATCGAAGAAAAGTTAGTGTTTACCGAGTTCAGTCGGTTATCAAAGGAAAAGGATTGTCGGTGTTTACCGAGTTCCCTCGGTCTCCAAAAGATTATAGAAAGTTATGGTCACCGAGCACTGTCGGCCCTTGAAGGATTTTTGCAAATAGAGTTTTCTTATTTCAGATGACTGTTATACTAAATAATGTTGATTTGACAAATCTAAAATCATATAAATAAAAGGTCAAATGTGAAAAAAAAAGAAAAAGAAGACAGCAGAAGATTTTACAGAAGAAAAGCAGGAAAGGTGTATGCGAATTTGTGAAGGATGTTTAGATATCCTTGAGGTGCAGCAGAGATTTATTCGATCAGAGAGGATCAGACTTATGCAGAACAGAGATCTGTAATCAGCAAGATAGTTGCATTATTATACAGGTCATTTTTCATTGTTACCTTCTTATCATTGTAAGAGTGAATTCTAAATCTCTTAACTGAGTTGGTTTAACAACCATATTGTAAATCCTCTAACAAGGTGACAATTCCATTGAATTGTTTTCAAGACCTCTTACCAGGCCACTCCTAGCAGGGTGTTTTAAATCCTCTAACAAGGTCACACCTAACAGTGTGTTTTGTAACCTTTTACCGGGTTGGCTTCTAACCGGGCATCACTTCAGAAAAGTGAAAATCAGTATCTAGATACATTGGTGGTTTTTCCCATATTGGGTTTCCATGTTAAATCTTATGTCTCTTGTGTTCTTAATTGCTTTCTCAATCATATACATGTGCTGATGAATATATAAAGATAATATTGCTAATACTTTCTGCATCTTCAAAGTTACTGCAATCTACTTACTGAGTGCTAAAACAGATAACATTGTTAAGATATCCTAAGGGATCTGGAAAGAATTAAATTGTGAAGTGTTTTATGGTTGACTGATTCACCTCCCCCCCTCTTAGTCACTTCATCCATATTCCATCAGCATCATCTATCTATTGCACAAGGCGTTAAGCCTATAAAACAAAAGCTTTGAAAGATGCATCCACATGTGGCACTTTTGGTCAAGTCTGAATTAGGAAAACTTTTCAAGGCTAGTTTCATCAAAGTGATTGACTATGCAGAGTGGATCTCTAATATTGTTACAGTTACAAAGCATGATAAATCTATCTGTGTGTGCACAGACTTCAGAGACCTGAATAAAGCATGTCCTAAAGATGATTTCCCATTACCTAATATTGACATGATAGTGGACATGATAGTTGGCTACCAAATGTACTCTCTAATGGATGGCTTTTCCGATTATAATGAAATAAAAATCACACCAGAAGACCAAGAAAATACTACTTTCACAAGTTCTTGGGGAACATTTTGTTGGAATGCCATGCCCTTTGGACTAGAAAATGTTGGAGCTACATATCAGAGAGTTGTTACAACCATATTTCATGGCACGATGCACAAAAAAATTGAGGATTATGTAGATGACACTTTGGCTAAAATAATGCAATGAAAAATGCATCTTGCAGATCTAGGTCCTATACTAGATCGAATGGAACAATTTAGTCTAAGACTCAACCCAAAAAAGTGTGCATTTGGTGTCACTTTTAGAAAATTGTTGGGTTATATTATATCTTCTAAAGGCACTATGCTAGATCTTGAGAAAGTTCAAGCTATCATGGACATGCCTCCACCTAAGAACATCAGTCAGATGAGAGGACTTCAAGGAAGATTACAATCTATTAGGCACTTCATTGCATAATTGACCAATAAGTCACAGCCATTCACCAAGACTTTGCATAAAGGTGTGACCTATGAATGGAATGAAGAATGTAAGAAAGGATTCCAATAGATCAAACAATATCTTGTGAATCCACCAATATTGATGCCTCCTATTCATGGGAAGCCACTCATCCTCTACATTTTAGCTATAGACACATCTCTGGGTGCACTACTAGCCCAAGAGGATTAGAATAACAAAGAAAGGGCTATATAATATATTAGTAGAACTTTGGTTTCTTATGAGATGAATTATTCTATCATTGAAAAATCTTGTCTAGCAGTGGTGTTTGCTTCAAAGAAACTACGTCATTATATGCTGGCTCACACTACAAGATTGATTGCTAAAATTGATCCATTAAAATACTTACTCAGCAAAGCTACCCTTACAGCTAGATTAAAAAAATGGGTCATGATACTCAATGAGTTTGACATTGAGTATGTAGAGAGGAAAGCTATTAAAGGGAAAGCTATTGTAGATCAACTATCAGAAGCACCTATAATAGATTATCAACCATTGAACAATGAGTTTCCTGATGACTCCGTAATGCTTCTTACATGTCAGACATGGACTATGTTTTTTGATGGCTCATTTACCTAGTAGGGGTCAAGTGCCGAAATATTATTCATTACACCACAAAAATACTCTCTACTAAAAGATTATAAAATATTGTTTCCTTGCACAAACAACACTGTTGAGTATGAAGCCATCATCAATGGCATGAAGATAGCTATTGAATGGCACATGGATGAACTTAAGGTCTTTGGAGACTCACAATTGGTCATCAATCAAGTTAATGATATCTATCAAACCAAGGATGAAAAATTAGTGCCTTATACATGAATGGTTAATGATCTAAAGAAATTCTTTGTACACATTACTTTCCATCATATTCCAAGAGCAGATAATAAAGTAGCGGATGCCATGGCCAATCTTGCCTCTCTGTTACAAATTCTAGAAAATGACTTCCGACATGAGTTCTTGGTGGAAATTTTATGCTACCCAACCTATAATAATCCTAAATCTAGGATGATATATTCAGTCATTGGACATGATTCATCTTGCTACCATCATATTTATTCCTACCTCTGGGACCAAATCATCCTAGACAATTATACCTGGAATGAAAAATGCCACCTAATTCATAGTGCTTCACATTATATCATTGTAGCTAACAACTTGTATAGGTGAGGTCTATACGGTACCCTCCTTAGGTATTTAGAGCCTAACAAGTCCAACCATGCATTAGCTAAGGTGCATGAAGGAATCTATGGTTCTCATTCGAGTGGTCTAACACTAGCTCATAAACTTATTAGAGATGGTTACTATTGGCCAGAGATGGAAAAGGAAGCTACACAATATGCCAAATCCTGTAAACAATGTTAGCTCTATGGAAATCTAATCGACGCTCCTACCAAGGAGCTCATTCCCTTCATCAGTTTCTAGTCATTTTAGGAATGGGCCTTTGATTTGGTGGGTTAGATACATCTGTCTTCTTCAAGAGGACACAAGTTAATTATCACTACCATGAATTATTCTACTAAGTGGGTTGAGGCAGTGCCTCTCACCATAGCTAATGGCAAGTCTATAGCAAGATTCATACTGAATTACATCATCTATAGATATGGTGTACCCTCCTCAATAATTACTAACAATGGGGGGCAGTTCAATAAAAAAGATCTGAAAGCATTGTGTACTAAGTTTAGAATCATTCAACATTGGTCTTTGATCTATTATCCCTAGGGTAATGGACATGCATAAGCTTCCAACAAGACAATTCTCAAGATCCTACATAGACCAGTTCACAAATCTGGTAGAGATTGGCATCTCCAGATTAATCCATCTTTATGGGCCTCTAGAACAAGCATTCAAACTCTAACAAGGTCCATGCCCTTTGCCTTAGTCTATGGCATGGATGCTGTGTTGCCAATTCAAGTCGAGATTCCTACATTATGAGTCTCTCTGAAGAACCTCATTACTAATGAAGACATTAGAATATCCCGACTACAAGAGCTTGAGTTACTGGATGAATGTTAGCAAGTGGCATTTGATCATCTCAGAGCACACTAGAAGAGAATGTCTAAGAGCTACAATAAGAAGGTCAGACGAAGGGAATTCCAAGTGGGTGATCTCATCCAAAGAGAGAACCCCAAGAATCAACAACGCATAGAAAAGGGAAAGTTTGAACCAAACTAGCTTGGTCCGTATGTTATCACTACATCATTTGGGTCTGGTACTTATCAACTCTCTACTACTTAAGGAGAATAGCTCAAAGAACTGATCAATGCTCTGCACCTCAAATGGTTCTACAGCTGAGACATTTTCTGTGTGCTCATGTACATACTTATTGATCCTAAAATTTTTTTTAAAAATGGTATATTGTAAAAAATCCTAAAAATTGCAAAATGTCCTAAAAAAATGATCATCTTAGTGAAAACCTGGTAAACAGGCCCTTTGATGTATCTATTATCTTGGTGAAAATGTGGTAAACAGGCGCCCTGATAATAAATTAAAAAAATGAAACATTCAAAAATACAGAAAAAATGAAAAATTCAAAAATACAAAAAAATGAAAAATTTAAAAATACCAAAAAATGAAAAATTCAAAAATACCAAAAAATTGAAAAAATACAAAAAAAATCAAAAAGAAAAAAAGTACAAAAAAATTAGAAAAAAAGAAAAATGTGCCATTGATGAAAGCCTAGCAAACAGGTGTCATGGTAGCAAAAATAGAATCTCTGCCAAGATGGTGAAAACCTAGTAAACAAGTGCCTCTTATTCCCTAATGCTATACTTATTTCAGCACCCCTTGGCCTTGTGCAGTTGTTTCTTGCTTTCCTGCTTTAGTTTTCTTTCATGTTTCCTACTTTAGTTTTCTTTCCTGCTTTGGTTTGCTAGCTCATACACTCACTTTCAGCTATCTTCGATATTTTTCTCGACTCTACATGGATTGAAACTATTCACACTTGGGGGCATCTTCCTAGCCTAGGGGGCATTGTCCTATCATTTTTTGGAGTTTTTTTTTTCTCTTGCATCGGTCACCAGTGGTTCTCACTATGTGTGCCTACTGATGCCTAGCTACTTTTGAGATTTATCTCCTTGAGGATCTCTTGTGTATCAGTCACCAGTGGTTCTCACTATGTCTGCCTACTGATACCTAGCTATCACTTGGATCTCTTTTCTTGAGGATCCCTCATACATAAGTCACTAGTGCTTCTCACTACATTCACCTACTATCGTTGTCCTTTTGAGACTCCAAACATTGTACTTCATCCAATCTGACACCAATCCACGTAAACTGAAACTAAAAATTAGATTTGTAACTTTCTGAAGCATGCTGATCTTTTCTTTTTGAGTGCTTGTTTCTTTTTGCTTTATCATTTTCCCTCAAGAAAATCTAAGATGTCTATCTTGACTGAGAGACATGAAGACTAGGGGCATGATCTTTTCTTTTCTTTCTGTTTGTTGGTCTATTTCCATTGATCCAATGAATCTATATAAGAGGGCTATCCACTATGAGAGCCTTCATCTCATGTTGGATGGCCATGTGTACCTTGACTCCTTTTATATGGAAACTTTGGTGAGGTTGGTTCTTCTCCTTGTTTGTTTGAGTGACTTCTTTTTGCTACAAGTAAAATTGCACATGCTCATCCTGCTAAGTGAACGTAAGGGTCACTATGACCATTCTTTAGAAAAAGGAGGAACTATAGCATGTATAGTGTGTTTGCATGCATGCAACATTTAGGTCATTCTAGCAACTATTCTTTAATGCTTATGTCAACTTGCTAGATCAAAAGGAATAGGTGTTCAGGTCATTCTGGCTTTTTGTGCCTTAATGCTTACACCTCATTCCGACAAATCTAAGACTAATGTCATATTCATATTCTCATGATTGCAATGTTAGTGAGGGTTGTATGGCATATTGCGAATTCTCATTTCTAAAAACTCTATGATGATAACAACGTGGGTCCAACAACCAAGTCCTAGTGTTTGCATTTAGCTTAGTCTTGCATTTTAATTCCAAGCTTGTATTGACACAATATTTTGGTGCTCTCATCATTGTCTTCTTCTAGATTCATTCATCGAAGGTTGTCACCTTTCATCCCGAGTTCATCTTGGCTGCACAAGTGTTTGATCCTCATTCTCGATCTTCAAACATTCTTTTGGTTAGTACCTATCATGTATTGAAACATCCCACATGAGATGATTAGTACCATATCCATTGCTATCCATTGCATATCCATTCCATTCACCAAGTGCATTATCATAAACCCATATGCATACATTCTACACTTACATATCCATTTACATGTACATCCATTATAAGCATAAATCAAATTATACATTGCATTCATTTATCTACCATCTATCATTGCATACTCATATATAAAATAAAAAATGTGCACATTCATGTGTATATACATAAAAACATCATGTGCATCTCATATCTAATCCATAAATATAATCATATAGGAAACATCTCACAAACATACACATAAAAGCAATAAATACACAAGTACGATGATAAAAAAAGATGATCTCATATATATCGACCGATCAAATGTCAATGTATAAAAGAATGGTGCTACTCAAGCACAATATATTAAAAATAGGGCTACAATGTATATCAATCATGTATCTATCTCTTCCCACTGCCACCTGGAGAAGGTGGAGGTGGAGGCATCAGTCTCTATGAGGGAGGTCCCTGCCATGGTGCTTGTGGAGGTGGTGCATGTGGAGATGGCCCCTATGGAATGGCTTGTGCCCCAACATACTTTGAGAATGGTGGAACTTGCTCTGCTAAGTCTAACACTACCCCAACATATGTTGCATAATAATAGGCTGATTGTGCAGCCTGATATCTGGCCTCCAACTGTGCTCTAGCTAGTGCCTCCTACAACCCTCTGATCTCTTAATCCTGATTTGATACATGGGTCTCATGGATGATGACCTGTGTGTGGAACTCATCCCTCTCCCACTATATCTATCTAATCCTCTCTTGGCTCTTTCGGAGAGCCTCCTGTAGCTATGGTACCTATCCTCTAGCAGGTGCATCTTGTATGTCTGTATCATCACCCTGTGCCCCCTTTTCGGGAGGTGAGTGCTAAGAGGAGTCACCCATCCTCTATCTAGTGGACCGATCTTGGGTCCCACTACTCCTTGCACCTATGTCTGATCTCATCTACCTCACACGAATGTCTACCTGCCTGGTCCTCGGCCTCAATATTCTCTGCTACTACTGCTAAGCAACCTGCTGTTGTCTAGGCTACTGTCCAAGCTTCTATGCTAGTATCTAATATTGTGAAAGTACCTATTATTTCTATTTTCCTTGCTACTACTATGCCCTCTAGCCCATGCCAACAAGATCTATGTACCTAGGGTATGGATGGGCCAATATGTGATCCCTATATGCAGGTATCATCCCTATATTGGTCACCATTGCTAAGTAATCCAACTGAGCTGGTGGTACCTGAGCATCAATCATAGAACTACTCTGATCCAATTATAGTTGCTAGCCCTTCTTCATCTCATCGATGAATTAGGCATATGTGTAGTACTCCAGGGAGATGTCATGTGGTCTCCCAAACTGCCATAGAACCCATGTGAGTGGGAAGCATTCAATGATGGTGATGGTGTACTTGATTAGAGGATGCAAGAAGAACATATGAGGAAGCTCATGATGAGTATCATCCCATGGCTCCATAGCTACCCATGGCTGTGATATAACTGCTACCATGCCATCTAGCTATCTGCGCCACTGATCTGTCTTACCCAACACTTGCTAGGTTATCAGACCTCCACATATGTAAATATATGACTCTAAAGGTTGTTGTGTATCGTAGAAGACTAGCCTACATATGGGGAGGTGCTCCCAGGCCCATATCTGCAAAACAAAAACTCTTGTAGCCATGGTCCATGCACTCTGATACATGATCTCAAGCATCCCATGGTACATTTGTGCAAGCATGCACTCACCCCATTCGAACCTCACAATTGGCCTATCCAACATCTACTATAGCATGCACCCCCAGCTGCACTCTAGTCATTGATGTCCCTGATCTGGTACCAGGTAACAACTCAAAAATATAGCCAAGACAACTGCTAATCTGTGACCAGCTCCATACCGGTTGATCAAGTCCTCCCAAGAGATGGCTTGACCCATCACTAGCTCATCCTAAAAGATGGCCCGTAGTGCCAGTGTCCCTACCCTAGGCTGATTGTCATACTCAACATGGGCATCATGGAAAGGTATCCGTAGTATCTTATAGATGTCCTCGGGAGTGATAGTCATCTCCCCCATCAGCAGGTGGAAGGTGTTCATCTCTGAATGGAAATGCTTGACCACTACACCCAAAAGACCATGATTTACCCAAATGTCAGGTATATCACGCAAGTAAGACAATCCTAACCCATTGAGGTGGGCACGCTTAGCATCAGTCAATCTCTGTACTAGCTCACTGATAACTGGGTGGTGAGACCAAAACACAACATCTGGGAAGTCAACCTACAAAGCAAGTGACAATATTCGATCAGTATCTCAAAAGTGATGATTTTTTGTTTAGAACAATAACAACAAGTGAGGCTATGCCTCTATCCTAAACACTACTCTAGGACACTCTAATAAGCTGATTTTAGGAAAAATTAGACAAATTCTCTACAATGTTGCAATAGATTCCCGCATGAGATTTTTCTATCACGCGAGGTAGGATCCTTCATTACGTGAGACTTCATCACTGAGGATGAAATCTTGTGCGTGTTAGCCCATTTTCCTGTAATAGAATTTTTTTTTAGAAAATGGTCTATCCCTACAAAAATTTTCATGACTCTAGCATGTTTCTTCTGGTCCCTGTAGTCATTTTTGTGTCTCTGGCCTTGAAACCCTTGCAAAAATTTAAAAAACTAGCCGTTGTGTTTAAAAAGCCCTAACTTACCTTGGCCCTATTCTATTTTAAAGTTACCTTTTTGGGTCACTTAAAAGTCCTATTTCACATGTGATTTATATTTTTGGATGACTCGCGGTGGTTTTCCTTTTATTTTCCTAAGTTTCTATACCCCCAGCGGCCTTAAATATTTCCTAAAGTCCTGCGCCTTTATTTTTCCTTAGTCTGCCACTTTAATATTTCTAAGGTTTCACCCCTTTAAAATATGTGGTTGTCATTAATTTGCAAGACTGTTTGGTGTCAGAGGTCTCTAACATGTGAATTTGTGACTGTGTGCCATCTGTCCCGGTGGGCCCTGTCTTTCTTTCCTGTTGACTTGTTAACAAGTGAGTAGAATCAATGATCATCACTCTACCACTGAGGTAAGATGCGTGGGTTTTAACATAACACTTTAATGATGGTTGTCTGATGTGATGGTAGAAGATAGACTATTGGTCCATAATCATACATAAGTACAAATGGTAGGCTTTAATTGGTCCACGGGTGAGTGACTGGATATGCTATTAGTGGGACCTGGTTTTCGACTTGTTAGAGGGTCCTAACACTGTTAGTCAATCAACGGTCGGTGCTTGTTCTCATGAGATGTTTTAGAGCTATGTAATCTTAAGTTGGCCATTGATTTCATATCCTATCAAAGGGCTATTAGAGTAGGGAGAGATTCTCCATCAGATGATTGTCTTATAATCTGATGGAATCTTTTGGCTCTATGCGAAGATGAGACAACTGTCAATCTTCTTGATTGAGGCCTAGTAAGTTTCTCGGTCTTTTGGAAGTTCTAACAATTTCCTACTTGGTTCATTAGTTCATGTGAAGTTTTAGCGAAGGGTCTAAAGACTTAGCGATTTGGCGAATAGTGTTCACATAGTAGCCAAATGATTTAGCGGTGCTCTCAAAGTTCTCGCGAATGGGCGAGGGTTTTTTTTAGTCACGTGTTTGCCAAATGCATAGAAGGTTAAGGGTTAGCTGAGGACAATGGGACCGCATGATGATTCATCACTGAGGTGTCAGTTTTTTATTGGCTAAGCTAGAGGATGATGAGGAATATTGTAGGGTGGGGCCATTGTCAGAAAGGTTAGTGACAAGGACAAAATCTATGGTTGGCGTAAGTTCTCATGGGTTGTGTCAAATCCATGAGATCTTATGCCCACCATCCATTTTCAAAGGCTTAGGTAGGTGGGTCTTGTGTCAGAGATGACCGAGCATGAGCAGCAAATGAGGTAGTGACAAGTGGCATAAAGCGGGCCCAGGTGGAGGTCTAAGGTCTAGCAGACCTGATAAAAGAGGTTAGTGGCCCGACAAATTCTAAGTGGGTTCACTCATTCGCAAGGTAGAATGGCGGTATTCTAAATTAACTGGTGATTTAGCGAGTGTGTATTCATGTAATCCCTAAAATATCTGGTGGCGGTATAAAGTATTTTGTGAATGGCCGATTGCCTTCAGTTGCCAGTTCACCAGATGTTGCTGAGATAGGTTAGGTTTCCTTTATTCACCAAGTCCTAGAGTTAAAGATGGGTTAGTGTTTTCACTTCGCGAATAGGAAAAGCCTTGTCGCGTGGTCGCTAGAGGTAAACCCGAGGGTCACAATTGAGTTAAGACATAAAGGCCAGTGAAATAAAGAAATTTGACGGTCAGGACTTAAAATTGGCCCAAATTTAAATATTGACCACTGATATGTTGCAGGCACCATGAATATGATCGTTGAAATTCAAATTCAAATTTTTGAGGGTTTCTTAGCAACAGAAAGGACTAAAATTCAATGCAAAAGCGACTGGAGTTGGTAAGAGATGATTTGTTTTCCATTGTAGTGTGGTCCAGGGTGTGATGATTGATTGCAGGGATATGTACCATGTAAGGAATGAACAAAGAATGGCTCGAGGTGTGTAGCAAGTGGTTGAATAGACTGGTTTTCATGGTGGATTTATGATCTTCTATACACTGTTCTAAGAATTATCATAATTGGAGATCAATTTTAGATCTGTTCTTCACCAGGTTGCTTGGTTTTCCATCCAACATATTGAATTCTGATCTTTTGAATTGTTTTGGTGGGTGGAAGCCCTAACCCTTACCATGGTTATCTGTAGCTTGTTGCATCCTAACTTTTGTAGGATGCCAAGATAACTAGGGGTATATATGGCTATATTTTTTATTGTGTAAGGGTTCTGAAATCCTGGTTCCCAAGGGTTCCTTTTCGATTCCATGAAGGGTCCTTTTCCTATAGATTTTCTCCTTTTTCTCTACATAAAGGGTGTTCCCTCTTTCCTTTTGGCTTTTGGAGAATACAATATAAGCTGTAACATTTTTTCTTATGCATGAGATTCAATATGTTTCTACTATTATCAGATTGTCTCCATTTGAGTTTCAGACTTATTGATTGAAGCATCAAGGATGTTTCCATCTTTCTATTTTCATTTCCTATGTGTCTACAATAGAGTTGTTTTCGTAGAAGCAACTAGGTTTGGGATTGGTTTTTAGGTGTGTATGAATTGGGGTATCAAGGGTATCTTATGTTTGTCTTCCAATGGATGTTGGTTAATGTATTACTTGTTTATAGGTTTCTTCTAAGGGGAGAGTTAATATCCTTCGAATAGGTGATAGCACATTTGGGTACACAGGTGGATTTTTGAAGTATGATTTGATTAATGGTGTATGTTTGGTGTTAGGCATCAACATATTTGAATGTATTGCTTTCTTGTTTCATAACTCTTTGCTGCAGTGATGTATTTGACTCTGTTGCCTATTGGACAAGGCACTGGTCTATGAGAGACTTAGGGTATCTCAGGAGCCCTTCCAACCCAACATCAAATCAAATACCTTTCCCTTTTATGTTGGTAGTAGTAGTAGGAGGTCCTTTCTAGTCTTTAGACTCATTCTATGCAAGTATGGCTATTGCATGTGAATAGGCTTGATTGGGGTACAAGTTACTTGAAGGGGTTTGAAGATTATTCCACAATAATCTATCTGCCTGACTATGGTTTATCTTAAAGTGTCTTGAGTGTACAGATAAGGCAATACCCACCTAAGTGATGTGGAGCTCAAAGAAGAAGGAGGATTCCTTTCAATCCTCATCAGTTGGACTATTTTCTTGTCAAACTTGAGTGCCTATCCTAAGAGTCAAGCCCATCTATTGATTCAAGTTTGGTCCTGCAAGGAAAAGCTCCAACAAATTGGTGACTCCACTGGGGAGAGAGATAAAATAAAGTCACCATTAAGAGTATCCCAGAGTCTTGTTGTATTCAGTTTGGGGAAGAGTCTCATAAGTTTTACAATCTGAGAATTGCTTTTCAGGTTTGCAAGTGTGTTGCTTGGACTTGTTGATTAATTTATATGTGACTTTGCTGTGGGAGTGCTCAGAGTCTATTGGTGCTTCAAGATAGATTAATGAAAGTTTGTGTCCTCTAAAGGGAGGTGGTGACTCTATGCTAGAAAGAACCTGAGGTGTGTAGCCTTGTTTTAGACTTTAGTTAGATAAGAAGAGAGCAACAACAATCAACAAAGGCTTCCAGGTATTCCCCACTCAATATTTTGTGTATTTGCATGGTCCTTATCAAATGGTTTTGTCATTAAAAAAAGGAAATATAAGTGTGGAGTATGTAGGAGGGGTTCAGTGACAAAAGAAGGTTAGTTTCAAGTATAGATTTCCTGTCATTAGTCTTGAATATTTTCAAGTCGATGTGCAAAAGTTGCAGTTAGTGATGGATGTTCACAAAGTTTCTTTTGTCAAAGGATATGTGCCATTTTGTTATGATGGCATACCTAGCTTCCCTAATAAGATCCATGATGGAATCAAGAGATATTTACCAAAGTATAATAGGGACCAGTATCAGTCAGCAAGGAAACATGTTCAATGCTTTGTTGATGTGATGTGTGATTTTGATGTTTGCCATGAAGACCTATGGATGAAATTTTTTGTTCAAACTTTAGAAGGTGATGCTAGAGCATGGTTCTCTTTTCTACTAGCATGTTCTATCTCATCTTGGAGTGAGATGCATTCAGCCTTCATGGAGTAATTTGGAGAAAGGGTAAGCATATCTGATCCCTATGATAAGTTTTTAAAGATTCATATTGAGAGTGATGAACTTTTCCCTCAATTCAATATCAGATTTACAAGAGTATTGAATGAAATCCTTGAGAGTTATAGACCCAATGATCAAGTATGTATGAATGTCTACTTTGATGCATTTGGTAAGAAAATGAACTACTTGCTAAGGGATAAAGAACCTAGGTCATTATATCAGGCATTTATAACTACAATGGACATTGAGAACAATTTGAAATATGGATTGACCAGAGGTCATTTTGCCATGAATGTGTGCTGGTATAATAAATATGAAAGAAAAGAAGAATGTAGTGTTGATATCACAATTCCAAATTGGTGTATCAACACTTCTTCTATAGTTTGTAATCAAGTTGAAATGTCAAATCAGGATATGCATATAAATTTTGTTGAGTCTTTTTCTACTAATGAGACATGTGTTCAAGATGCTACATCAGTAAGATTTATTCCAGACCTTGGTAGAATTGAGCAGTGTGATGGTGTTTTGAGCTGTGAATTTGCCACTGCAGTCAATTCTTGTAATTTTGATTATAAGCATGTTTCTGCTTATATTCCTAGGCATGAGGTTGCTGCTTCTATGTCTCAATATTATACAAATGAAGAGGCTGAAAGTTATGTCTCTACTGATGAGTTTGAAGTTGGTGCACAAGATGAGGAATGTGATTCATAAATATATCAGTCACAGTCTGAGGAACATAGTGCTGAAAGTGGTTACTCAAGTGAGAGTGATGAAGGCAGTGATGTTGAGGTGTCTTCATATGAGTCAGATGCAACATGGGAGGAAGAAAGTAATGATGGAAGTGAACATTCCTATGATAGTCAAGGTATGTTTTCATTTTCTGAATCTGAAAGTAATAGTGCATCTCAATTTGTACATTGTACAAATTAGTTTGAATATGAGGATGTTGAGAGTGATTTGTCCTCAAAGTTTGAAGATAAGGAAATGGTAATTCAATGTGATATCAGTGAGGATGAACATGAAGATTTGAGTAAAAGGTTATCTAATGGTCCTGCATTAGATAATGAGGTTGCAGCATATAATAGAGAGTTTAGGAGTGAACCATGGTTTTGCTATGATGGTTTTCCTAAACAAGATAATGAAGAAGATATAATTGTGGACACTATATGCTTGGTAGGTGATATTGACTGTGAATCTTCATATAGCTCTGATTTTTCTTTGTGTGCTGAGAATCTCCATGGAGATGAAATGGGTAATGAGTTTAAAGTGTTTTCCAATACTTTATATGATGAGGACTATGATGATGATTAACCCATTTTTTGTCATAATGTGCAACAAGGAGTATTACATGGAATTATCAACCCATTGTTTGGAGAACACATGGAGGTCTCAAATGTTACAGAATCTGATAATGATGACATGTGTGAGTATAAAATGGATTGTTCTTTTGAACTCCAACTAGCTACACCTGAGGATATGCATATTTAAGGTATGAATGAAGACTTTTATCAAATAAAGTATGCAACTTTTGCGTTTTAGATTGATGGCATGCATGAATCAGTAGATAGGGATCAGTTTCAGTTTGAGGACTGTGTTCATGAGCATGCTGAGTCTTACTTTCATAGTGAGCAAGATGATGAAAATGCTTTAGGTTTTTACATGCACTATGGGAATGAAGACAATAATTTTGTTTTGCCTGATGGATTGATTGAAAATGTTGATATGCTTAGTGAAACAAATGGGAATAAAATTTTAGGCTTGCCTCAAAAGGAAAGAAATGAAAATCAGATATATGATAGAGGTAAGAAGTTTTGAAAGTTTTCAGTGGCTCAGGGCCATGGTTTGTATGTAATAGATGTAGTTTTCCTATTTTCAATAAAGTTGTTCGAGAAAAGTTTTGTGGATTGGTCTGCTTCACCCAGAGATCTGAATTCTTTCCATGCCTACATGAGGCATGCATCCCCAGAAAGAGCCACTGTTAGCCCATTTTCCTATAATAGCAGAAAATTTTAGAAAATGGTCTATCCCTACAAAAATTTTCATGACTGTAGCATGTTTCTTCTAGTCCGTGTATTCATTTTTGTGTCTCTGGCCTTGAAACCCTTGCAAAAATTCAAAAAACTAGCCGTTGTGTTCAAAAAGCCCTAACTTACCCTGGCCCTATTCTATTTTCAAGTTACCTTTTTGGGTCACTTAAAAGTCCTATTTCACATGTGCTTTATATTTTTGGATGACTTGCGGTGGTTTTCCTTTTATTTTCCTAAGTTTCTATACCCTCGACGGCCTTAAATATTTCCTAAAGTCCCACGCCTTTATTTTTCCTTAGTCTACCGCTTTAATATTTCCAAGGTTTCACCCCTTTAAAATATGTGGTTGTCATTAATTCACAAGATTTTTTGGTGTGAGAGGTCTTTGACATGCAAATTCATGACCGTGTGCCATCTATCCCGATGGGCCCTATCTTCCTTCCCTGTTGACTTGTTAACGGAAGAGAAGAATCAATGATCATCATTATACTATTTAGGGAAGATGCATGGGTTTTAACATAACACTTTAATGATGGCTGTCTGATGCGATGGTAGAAGATAGACTGTGTGTCCATAATGACACATAAGTACAAATGGCAGGCTTTGATTGGTCCACAAGTGAGTGACTGGATATGCTGTCAGTGGGACCTGGTTTTCAGCTTCTCAGAGTGTCCTAACACTATCAGTAGATCAATGGTTGGTGCTTGTTCTCATGAGATGTGTCAGAGCTATGTGATCTAAAGCCAGCCATTGATTTCATATTCTGTTAGAGGGTTGTCAGAGTAGGGAGAGACTCTACATCTGATGATTGTCTTATAATCTGATGAAATCTTTTGGCTCTACGTAAAGATGAGACAACCATCGATCTTCTTGATGCGGGCCCAGTGAGTTTCTCAATCTTTTGGCAGTTCTGACAATTGCCTACTTGGTTTGTTGGTTCATGTGATGTTTTAGTGAAGGGTCTAAAGACTTACAGATTTGGCGAACAGTGTTCGCATAGTAGCCAAATGATTTAGCGGTGCTCTCAAAGTTCTCATGAATGGGTGAGGGTTTTTTTTTAGTCGTGTGTTCAGAAAATGGATAGAAGGTTAAGGGTTAGCTGAGGATAGTGGGACCGCATGATTCATCATCATTGAGGTGTCAATTTCTGATTGACTGAGCTGGAGGATGATGAGGAATACTATAGGGTGGGGTTGTTGTTAGAAAGGTCAGTGATGGGGACAAAATCTACAGTTGGTGTAAGTTCTCATGGGTTGTGTCAGAGCCATGAGATCTTATGCCCACCATCCATTTTCAAAGGCTTAGGTAGGTGGGTCCTATGTCAAAGATGATTGAGCATGAGTAATGAATGAGGTAGTGACAAGTGGCATAAAGCGGGCCCAGACGGGGGTCTAAGGTCTATCAGACCTGATAAAAGAGGTTATCGGCCCAAAAAATTCTAAGTGGGTTCACTCATTCGCAAAGTAAAACATCGGTATTCTAAATTGACTGGAGATTCAACGAGTGTGTATTCACATAATCGCTAAAATATCTAGTGGTGGTATAAAGTATTCCATGAATGGCTGATTGCCTTCAGTCACTAGTTTGCCAGATGTTGCTGAGATAGGTTAGGTTTCCTTTATTTTCCAAGTCATAGAGTTAAAGATGGGTTAGTGTTTTCACTTCATGAATAGGAAAATTCTTGTCGCATGGTCGCTAGAGGTAAACCCAAGGGTCGTAGTTGAGTTCAGACATAAAGGCCTGCAAAATAAAGAAATCTAATGGTCAGGACTTAAAGTTGGCCCAAATTTAAATATTGACCACTGATATGTTGTAGGTAATGAATATGACCGTTGAAATTCAAATTCAAATTTTTGAGGGTTTCTCAGTGATAGAAAGGACTAAAATTCACTGCAGAAGTGACTGGAGCTGGTAAGAGATGATTTGTTTGCTGTTGTAGTGTGGTCCAGGGTGTGATGATCAATTGCAGAGATCTGTACCATTTAAGGAATGAACAAAGAATGGCTCGAGGTGTGTTGCAGGTCATTGAATAGACTAGTTTTCATGGTGGATTTATGATCTTCTGTACACTGTTCTGAGAATTATCATAATTGGAGATCAATTTTAGATCTGTTCTTCACTAGGTTTCTTGGTTTTCCATCCAATGTATTGAATTCTAATCTTTTGAATTGTTCTGGTGGGTGGAAGCCCTAACCCTTACCATGGTTATCGATAACTTGTTGCATCCTAACTTGTGTAGGATCCCAAGATAACCAGGGGTATATATGGCTATATTTTTCACTATGTAAGGGTTCTGAAATCCTGGTTCCCAAGGGTTCCTTTTTGGTTCCATGGAGGGTCCTTTTCCTTAGATTTTCTCCCTTTTCTCTACATAAAGGGTGTTCCCTCTTTCCTTTTGGCTTTTGGAGAATACAATATAAGCTATAACATTTTGTCTTATGCATGAGATTCAATACGTTGCTACTATTATTAGATTGTCTCCATTTGAGTTTCAGACTTATTGATTGAAGCATCAAGGGTGTTTCAATCTTTCTATTTTCATTTCCTATGTGTCTGCAATAGAGTTGTTTTCACAGAAGTAACTAGGTTTGGGATTGGTTTTCAGGTGTGTATGAACTAGGGTATCAAGGGTATCTTATGTTTGTCTTCCAGTGGATGGTGGTTAATGTATTACTTGTTTATAGGTCTCTTTTAAGGGGAGAGTTAATATCCTTTGAATAGGTGATAACACATTTGGGTACACAGGTGGATTGTTGAAATATGACCTAATTAATGGTGTATGTTTTCTGTTAGGAATCATCATATTTGAATGTATTTTTTTCTTGTTTCATAGTTCTTTGCTGCGGTGATGTATTTGACTTTGCTGCCTATTGGATAAGGCATTGGTCTATGGGAGACTTAGGGTATCTCAGGAGCCCTTCCAACCCAACATCAAATCAAATACCTTTCCATTTCATGTTGGTAGTAGTAGTAGGAGGTCCTTTCTAGTCTTCAGACTCATTCTATGCAAGTAGGGCTATTGCACGTGAATTGGCTTCATTGGGGTACAAGTTACCTGAAGGGGTTTGAAGATTATTCCACAATAATCTATCTGCAGGCCTATGGTTTATCTTAAGGTGTCTTGAATGTGCAGATAAGGCAATACCCACCTGAGTGATGTGGAGCTCAAAGAAGAAGGAGGATTCCTTTCAATCCTCATCAATTGGACTTTTTTCTTTTCAAACTTGAGTGCCTACTTTGAGAGTCAAGCCCATCTATTGATTTAGGTTTGGTTCTACAAGGAAAAGCTCCAACACTGCGGCATCGTCATGCATCTTGCATGAGCTTGTGGAGATGTCATGGGTGAGAAAGCCCTAACCCATGTGAGAGAACTATTCTCTTGCATGAGGGGTGATTAAAGTCAGCGTGATGAAACTATTTCCTTGTGCAAGGATTGACGAACTAAGCCTAAAACAAGCATTAAATCTAGCCTAAATGACCTATAAGGTGTTAAAAACTTGAAATACAAGATGGTTTTCGACTACTCAAAGGTGCATCATACTTTGGTGGTCGACTATGTCGTCAAGAGTGCTCAAAATGATGTGTATGCGCTAGCACGGTCTCCATCTATCTTAGAGCTCTCAGATTTGCTAGAAGACAAAAGTGAATAATGATTTGAAAATGACCCCTCTAGGCCTTATATAGCCTTTGACCTAATTTTCAACAGTGCTCCATTTTGTGTGAAAACTTCACCCTTGGCTAAATCAATTCTTCTAAATCCATTTTCAGGATCAAAATTGAAATTTGACATCTCTAGATAGCTCAAAATCACATTTTAAAATTTTGGGACCATTGGGATCAGACGCTTGTGTAGTCACCCTTCTGGTGTTGTTTTCTTGCCAGAATCTTATCTCATCATCATTTTTCTTGAGATCTTCAATGTTTTCATCTAAAGTCAACTATGGTCAACCATGGTCAACTATGGTCAAACTTGGTCAATAGGACCTCAAAATTGCTCCAAATTACTTCTGCAGCTTCTCAATTCTTCCGTAATTTGTTTTAAGTTCCTCTAGATCTCTAATTTTATCTCTATCGGTAACATATTGCTATCAATCATCTTTTTAACATGTCATCTTTCAATTTTGCTCCTCAGGGGGCAGGATGATTGCATCATTGAATCTTGTCGACTCAATTCTTGAATCAGTCTGATCTAAATCAAAAGTCCTCATCTCTAGGGGCATCTCATCTCTAGGGGCATCTTTTGGCCTTGCATCTTGTCATCTATATTTTAGATATCTAAGCAATCTAACTCAGATCGTCAGGAATCAAGCTTCATTCTGAAGATGATTCTCAAAATCTCATTAGGTATTGGGGCAATCTAACCCTAATTCTTGAAATTCAAGCTTCATTCTGGAGATGGCTCTCAAAATCTCTTTTGGACCGTTATCTGGACAATCTAACCCGGGTCTCAAAGGACTAAGCTTCATTCTAGAGATAGTCCCAAATCTACATCAGTTATCATCTATCAATGGGTATTGGAGCAATCTAACCCTGATTCTAGTTTTCTCTCAAGTGGTAATTTGACCATTGTCTTCACAATCTAACTTAGACTTTGGAAAATCATGCTTCATTCTAAATTTGGTTTTTCATCTTGATCTGATCTATGTCTTGGCGATCTAACCTCAACTTCTAAGGGCTAAGCACTATTATAGAGATAATCTTGAAACCTCATCACTGTCACATCAAACTATTCTTTGAATCAATGCGCTACTCACACATCAATTCAAAGAGGGGCAAACTGTAATACCCCAAAATTGGCACCTTACAATTCTAATCAATTTTGGTGCATTTCTTAAAATTCTACATCATTAAAGACCTATCATACTAGGTAATTCTGTCTCCTAATTGACTTTATTTGACTTGGTGTTAGATGCAAAAAACCCTAAATTTGCATTAATCATACACTATATTTAATTCCTAAATATTTGACATTTATTGGCTAAAAATCCCTATGATTAATTAATTTAATTCTAAAGTCCGAGTGCTTTTAAATTAAATTAATTACACCCCCTTTAGCTAATACACATCAAGGGAATTAAATAATTATTTGGTTATTTGAATGGACATCTTTATTTGGATTTAATTATTCAAAATAACTTGAAAAGCCACCCATGTGGTAATATTCATTCATTTAATTAAATAATTCCTTCAAATTGTCTCACCTTCCTCCATGGAGATGAAGAGTCAGCCATTTCTTTCCAAGAAACTCTTCATCCTTCTCCTAGGCTTTCTATATTATGAACTTTCTCTTCTTCATTTATTGGAAGCAATTTTAGAGTACCAAAACTATAGTCATTTTTTTTTGTCTCAATTCTCTCATGCTTTCAAGCTTTTTATTGCATAATTAGAGTAATTCTCATTTTAGTATAATTGCACTTTCATGTTAATGAGTTTCCTTAATGTGTTTTAGATTAATTCTCATTTTCATTTCAAGCTTTAGATTAAAATCTGCATTCTCATACTTCTTTTAAGTTCTTAGCTTAATTTGCCCAATTATTTTTATCTTAATTCATTGTAATTTGATCATTTCAATATTTCAAATCCTCCATTTTAGAATTGGTCTAAAGGTTGTTGGCTCTCATTCTGAGAGTAATTCAAACACCCCATCTAAATAAGAGGCAATAGGTCGATTCGATCAATATTGCAAAATAGGTAATTCATACTTGTCTTCATAATTCAACAATTGAGCAATGACTATGTTGTGTCTATGGATGGATTAGAGGTCCACATTCAGCTATAAACACTCTTGACTGATTTTCATTCTCATCATCACTCTCATCACCCCATTCAGTGATTCTCTTACCTTTTGGTTCTCACAGGTTGGCCTTTGCCAATAGTTCTTGGACCAAGTCCAGTATGGCACCCCTGCTCATTTCCTTGGGTGGCTATTTTCAACCTCTTGACTCTCCTTCCTTTAGACATACACAACCTTCAAGAAATTTTGGGTCTGATACCACTCTGATGTAGAGAGTTTAGGGCTCTAGTGCTTCCTCTAGCACTTCTAGCCTCTTCTAACCATCCAATGGTTACCTCTTTTGACTTCTTCTCCAATTTGGATCTCCAAGATCCTCTTAATCAACTTCTCCTCCAAGGTATAGTTTACTTTTAGAATATTCACAACTCCTAAGGCCAATTAGCCCTTCAATTCACTAGGCTTCTTCACTAGAACCTCCCTCTACATTCCCAAACCCCTAGCTTAGGATCTTCCCACACATCACTTCCACTCTTGATTAAGTCCTCGACCCCTCAAAAGTCATTTGCAACCCTTCCACACACTTCTAGATACATTACCAAGACTTTTAGTATCAAATTCACTAGGAGGCCCAATTGGCTCAATTCATAGTAGGTCTATTTTCACTGATTTTGGGCTATTATTCCTAAAATACCCCAAAAACCTCATAGAAGACCTTGATAATCTTCAATTTATCCACAAAAACTTTCCAAATCCAAACTTTAGGTTTTTGGTTACACCCACAACCCAATTTACTAGCAGGCCCTAGTTTTAAGCCTATTAATTAGGCCTCTAGACAAGTCTACACAAATGACCTCCAAATTGGTCTTCCAACTTCAATTAACTTTCTCCAAACTAGTGAATCTTCAAGGATACTCCCTAGGGCTTACACAAATGCCACTAAGTCTCTTTCACAAGATCATGGGTGCTCAAACCAACACATTCTTTACCCTGTCCTAGCTCACTTGTTCTTAACAGTCAGCCATAGGGCTTCCTTCTTGGCCTGGAAATATTAGTGCCAAAACAAAAATGAAAGAATAAAATTTATGTATAAACTCTAACCTTCCATCCCCTATGGTTTCAGCCAATTCCACCAGTGGATGCTTAGGTTAGAGCCATTTCAAGCACTAAGGCTCTATAAATGGATTTTATAGACTAGTGCCTTGAAATGTCTTTCAAACTTTGTTGTATTAACCTAGAACCTATCTAATCAATGAAAAAAGGAAGATAACACACTACTCTATACTATCATGGGTCTTGATCAGCCTGTTCAATCCATACATGCCGTACAAGACATAAGAAAACCCTACAAACAATGAGAACTTTATCAAAACAGTTGTATAGAAGATTCTTAATTATGAAACTCAAACTAAAATTTCATTAACCTTCCAAATCCATCAATTCCATGCTCATATACCAAGAATGAGTGATTACAACCACCATAACTTCCATTTGAGCAACTTTTCAAGAAGTTGCAAAAGTTGCTCAAGCAACTTTGCAAAGTTGCTAGCAACTTTTGTCTTTTAGAGGTTTTAGGCTCTTTGGGTCACCTTACAGAGGGTGACTAACTTCTAAGGACCTTAGCTAAGATACTTGGGGTCCTAAAACATATTTTGGACCATTCTTTCATAAAAATAACACTTTGAATCTCTTGAAGCCATTTAGGCTAAGTAGGACCACTAACCCCTCATGATCTCATTTGGGTCTTACAATCAAAACCATGGATCCAACCTAATGGATCTTGTTCTAACTCACATCAATCACCTAAAAAAAACCTAAACATTCACTAACTTAGCACAATGGGAGGTGCTCTAGACCAGTAAATGTAGTTATGTTTCTTGTTTATCCAAGAGACTAATCTCTTTGCTAGAAAGAATATTGCACCATAACTTGTACTCTTTCTATCATCAACATTTCCTTCCCAATCTGCATCAGTGTAAACTTTCAGTTCAAACTCTTCATTCTTTTTGTAATACAATTGATAGTCCTTTGTTCCTTTTAGATATCTCAATATTCTTTTCACTGGCATCATGTGACTCTCTTTAGGATTTGCAGAAAATATTGCAATAACTCAAACTGCTAAGGCAATATCTGGTCTTCTATGGACAACACAAGTAGGTTTCCAATCATATATCTATACAAGGTTTGATTTACTTTAGCTGTATCATTAATTTTTGATAATTTTTGTCTAGTAGCCATATGTGTACTTACTAGTCTAGAATCTTCCATACCAAATTTTTTTAATATCTCATTGACATACTTAGATTGAGTAATATAGATACCTTTCTTCATATGATAAACATGTAAACCAACAAAGAATTTGATCTCACCAAACATAGAAATTTCAAATTTAGTTTGCATCTCATTTGAAAAATTTTGACATAGGGCATCTTGTCCTCCAAATATAATATCATCAACAAAGATTTCAGCTAACAATATCTATTTACCCTTTTTAGTCTTCAAATATAGATTGATGTTGTCAGTTTTCCTTACAAATGCAATCTTTATCGAATCATTGTGCAATCTCTCATACCAAGCTCTAGGAGCCTATTTCAATCCATATAATGCCTTATGTATTTTACAAACAATATTCTACTTTCTTGGGTCAATAAATCCTTTTTCTTTTTCAATGTATACTTCTTCTTCCAATATTCCAATCAGAAATCCAGATTTGACATCAATTTGATATACTTTAAATCCTTTAAAATTTGCATATGCAAGTAGAGTCCTCACTCCTTCCAATCTTGCAACTGGGGAAAATATCTTACCATAGTCAATGCCTTATTCTTGTGCATATCCCTTGCATACCAATCTAGCTTTGTTCCTAGTCACTTCTCAATGTTCATTTATCTTATCTTTGAATACCCATTTTATTCCAATAATGTTCTTGTCTTCTGGTCTCGACACTAGTGTCTTAGGCTCAAATTCACATAATAAGGATTTATGATCTTTCAACTTACTTCTTGTCATGAATCCAGATTCTTTATCTCCAATGATTTGTGCTGGCTTATGATGTCTTCTTGCATACTGTGCCAATGTAGGTTCAGATTTCCTTTCTACTTTTTCTTGATCTTCAGGTTCATCTTGTAAATTCTCTATCTATTCTTCTGATTGCTTGACAACATCCTCCTGATACTTGATATTTTCTTGTTGTGGCTCAGCAGGTTCATGTTGTTTCTTGGCATCTGGTTTTAGTACATTACTATCCTCTCCTTCTTCCATATATACAAAATATCTATAATCTTTGGGTTCTTTCTTGCACTCAACTTCATTCTTTTATGCATATTTATCAACTCTAACATTTGCATTTTTCACAATTTTGTTAGTGGTAAAATTCAAACACTTGTAATATTTTCTCTTAGTGGAATATCTTAGGAATATGCCTTCATCACTTTTAGCATCAAGTTTTCCATTCCCATTGTCTTTCAGTATATAACATTTTCTTCCAAATACTTTAAAGTATTTCACATTAGGTGCATATCCTTACCATAACCCAAAGGGTGTAGCATTTGTACCTTTCTTGATTTTTACTCAGTTCAAGGCATAAACAGATGTACTTACAACTTCTCTCCAGTAGTTTTGTGTAACGTTTGTCTCTATCATTAGTGTTCTAGGACAATCCACAATTTATCTATTTCTTCTCTCTATTATACTATTCTGTGGAGGTGTCCTAGGTGCAGACATTAGTCTCTTTATTCCTCTATCATTGCAGAATATATCAAACTCATTTGATATGAAGTCTCCTCCTCTATCAAATCTCAAACATTTCAATCTTTTACTTTTACCTATTTCTTTCTCAACTTTTTCCAAATACCACGTAAACAACTGAAAGGCATCAAATTTCTCTTTTAGAAACATCACAGTCATCATTCTAAAATAGTCATCAACAAACAAAATGATATATTTATCACCACAGTATCTTTTCACACCCATAGGTCCATAAAGGTTAGTATGAACCAATTCCAAAATATTATCAGAAGTATATGTCTTGCTCTTGAAAATAGACTTTGTCATTTTTCCTAATTGACATTGTTTACACATCATATTATCAGGTTTCTTCAATCTTGGAAAACCTATAACTTTCTTCATCTTACTAATAGTTACCAAATTGTCAAAGTTCACATGACACAACATCTTATGCCATAAGCATACATCATCAAATTGTACAAACAAACATGTTTCTTTAGATAGGTCTAGATAGAAAACATTACCTCTTGTATGTTCTCCACTTCCGACTAGTTCACTAGTGGCATCAAATATTTTAGCCTTGTTGTGATGAAATTCAACTCGGTAACCAGTATTGTTCAACTATACAACACTCAACAAATTATAGTTAAGACCTTCAACCCAATAAGCATTATCACATCTGATCTTATCAGATAATCTTATTGATTAATTTCCTTTCACAAGACATGGTGCATCATTACCAAACTTAATGCTCCTACCTTTGTAATGATTTAGGGTTTCAAACTTTTAACTTTATCACCACTCATGTGATAGGATCAACCACTATAAATAATCCATTTATCACCTTTACTCACATATGAAATAAGTGCAATTTCTCATCTTCATCAAAATCATCTTTCATAGCAACATAAAAAACTTTTATATCACATTCATCCAATTCACTAGTTTCACTATCAGTTTCTTCTTTAGCAATATAACATGAACTCTTACCTTTCTCTTTGTAATCTTTGTACCTTTTATGATCTATGTCATTTCTTTTTTCTTTATACTTTCTTTCCCTTCTTTCATCCTTCTCAGTCCTCTCAAGGCATCTTGTTGCAATATTGCCAACTTTGTTACATGAAAAATAGATTATAGGAAGTTTACCTTTGAATTTTCCTTTTGCTCTTGGTAGCCTTCTAGACATAAGTTCCTCAAGATCATCATCAAAAGTATCACTATCACTTTCATTGTTACTGTCACTATTCACACATCTTTCTTTCCCTTATTTGGGATTATGAAGAACCATTAGAGACTTGAATGCAGATTCAATGTTGTCAGTAGTTAAATTATCAAAATTAGATAGTTCAAAAGAAGTAAGCCTTCCAAAAAGACTTTCCAAAGTTAGGACATTACTAGGATTACATCTTGATTCTTATATTGTAGAAAATCTAATAGCATAGATAGGAAGGAGGGTTCAAAAAACTTTACTAATAATAGTTTCATCATCAATGTTTCCATTAGCTCCTCCAATATCATTTAATAACTATTTAGCTCAACCACAATACTAAAAAATGTTTCACCTTATTGCATTTCCATTTCATCAAACTTACCTCTCAAACTTTTAGATTTGGCTCTCATTACATTTTTTTCCCCACCATAGATAGCTACTAATGTGTCCCACATTTTCTTTGCATTAGTATAGTCCTTGATGTCTTCAAATTCAGGATAGCTTAGGGTAGATGCAATCTCCAACATTGCCAGATTGTGTTCTTTTTTTTTTTTCATCCCCTCAGTTTTCATAGGTACAAAAGGTGGTACATATTCATTTTCCACATAGTGTTTTTTCGAATCACCAACACTAGCTAGGTGTAATTTCATCAAAATCTTCCATGCATGAAAGTTCTCCTTGTTCAGCTATGGTACCCCCTTTTTGTACATCCTGATCATTAGCTTCAAGTACCTTTAAAATTTCACCTTACAAGCACCAACATCTTTGATACCAATTATTAGAATGTTTTTAGAATAACTAAGAGGGGCGGTGAATCAATTATCCTAAGGTATGTATATACTAATTCAACTTTCTAGCTCTTTAAAAAACTTAGATCTAATCAACAATTCACTCAGTCTCCTCTCAGTTATTCTAAAAATTGGTATCAGAGTGCATTGGTTGCTAGATACAAGCTGCTTGGTTGCTTGGAACAGAATTTTAACAACTTCAACATAAAGATCTCAAAATGTATAAGAGGGAAGTGCCAAATCTTAACAAGGATAACTTCACAATATGGCAAAGCAAGATGAAGCTGCATATATCTAGAATTGGAAATTCTACCCTCACTCTAATGGAGAATGGCTACATTGCACCGCCCACTAGACCATTGACCCTTGATCAGTTAAGAGACATACAAGAACACAATATCACTATGATGGAGATTGTTGCTTCTCTAATAGATGCTGAATTTGACAATATCAAGAACTATACTACTGCTAAAGATATGTGGGATAAAATCAATCAAGTTTATAGTGGTGATGTAAATGTAAAAGAGCTAGAGTTGAAAGCTTATGAGGAAGATTCGATGACATGAAGATGAAGGAAGGTGAAAATATAGTGTAATACACAAATTGGATAAAGGAAGTTGTTAATGTTATAATAGGATCTAATGGAATTATTGATGAAGACACTGTGGTAAGAAAAATTCTTAGAATCTTATTATCAATTTATGCAATCAGAATATTTGCAATCCATGAAATGAGATCTCCACATGGTAATATTCTCACTCTTGACAATCTGATTGGAAAATTGACAACATTTGAGCTTAACAATTATGATAATAGTGTTTTATCAACTGTTGAGTCTACTTTCATGACTTCTCCAAAGATTGGTAAGTCTAGTAGTAATGATGATGATGATGATAGCAATATTGACAATGAGCTTGATGAACTCGAAGCTCTCATGGCAAGAAGGTTACCTAAAGGTAAAGGTAGATATAAAGGAAAGTTACCTTTAGCATGCTTTAACTATAAAGAAGTTGGTCACATTTCTACTAGATGTCCAAACAAGAAGGAAGAGGATAGAAACAAAGACCGATCTAATGAAGGGAGCTATGGGAGAAGGAACAAAAGGACCTATCAAAAATACAATAGAGACAATCGAGACAACCAAGACAATAATGATAAAGGCAAGAAGGTTTGTTAAATTGCTGAAGAAGATGATACTGACACTGATTCTGATGATGATGTAGAAGATGTATTTGTTGCTATGAATGATGATTCTGAAGAAGAAGAGAGGTATGTAGAAAAAAAACTAATTTCAAAAGTTAATAAAAATGATACATGGATCATAGATAGTGGTTGTACACATCACATGACTGGTGATGAAGATAATTTTAATCATCTTGAGCAATATAATGGAGGATCTGTGAAAATGGGAAATGATACACCCTGTATGGTAAGAGGAAAAGGATCCTTGATGATAAATGATAGAATAAAATGTCAAAATGCTTATTGGGTAGAATGACTGAACTATATTTGTTAATTGTGGCACAACTGAACAATTCAGGTCATCGAGTTTCTTTTGAGTGCAAGAAAGTAAAAAATTTGATGATGGAGGAAGACTAGTTGGAACTAGAGCACAATCAAAAGGTAATCTATTTTATCTTAATAATGATGAGTCTTCTTTCTTGATGATGAAAAATGAAGATGCTTGGTTGTGGCATAAAAGGTTATGTCATGTGAATTTCGATAACATGATTAAGACCAATAAAAAGAAAAGAGTTAGAGGTCTACCTAACTTGTCAAAGCCTAATCATGTTATGTGTCATGAATGTTAGAAAGGTAAAATGACCAAATCTAGTTTCAAAAGAAAAGATTATTCAACAAACAAGATACTTGAGTTGGTTCATACCGACCTGTGTGATCCTATGGAAACTCAACGTTATTATGGAGATATATACTTTATTCTTTTGTTGATGATTATATGAGACTAATGACTATCATGTTTCTAAAAGAAAAATATGAGGCATTCAAGATGTTCAAGTGGTATAAAGATAAAGTAGAGAAAGAGACTGGTAAAGAGTTGAAATGCTTAATATCTAATAGAGGAGGTGAATTTATCTCTGATGAATTTACTAAATTTTTTAATGAGCATGGTATTAAAAGAAAGGTCTCTACACCGAGGACACCTCAACAGAATGGCATTACTGAAAGGAGGAATAGGTCAATTGTTGACTATGCAAGGACATTGATGATAGAGAAGAATGTAGCTCAGACATACTAGAGAGAGGCTATTAGCACAACTGTTTATGTTCTGAACGGAGTACAATTGAAGGACACTAACAAGACACCCTATGAGTTATGGTTTGGACACAAACCCATTGTAAGTTACTTCAAAAATTTTGGAAGTAAATGTTTTATTCTAAAAGATGAAAGAAATGGGAAGTTTGACTCAAAAGGTGATGAAGGGATATTTCTTGGATATTCCACTAAAAGAAAAGCATACAAGTGTCTAAATAAAGCTACTAATAAAATGATTGAAAGTACTAATGTTAGGGTTGATGAGTTTGATGATAAGAATGCAAAAGAAAGTAGAAAGGAACTAGAAGACTATGATACACCGAGGACACCTCAGCAGAATGGCATTATTGAAAGGAGGAATAGGTCAATTGTTGACTATGCAAGGACATTGATGATAGAGAAGAATGTAGCTCAGACATACTAGAGAGAGGCTGTCAGTACAATTGTTTATGTTCTGAATGGAGTACAACTAAAGAAGGACACTGACAAGACACCCTATGAGTTATGGTTTGGACACAAACCCACTATAAGTTACTTGAAAATTTTTGGAAGTAAATGTTTTATTCTAAAAGATGAAAGAAATGGGAAGTTTGAATCAAAAGGTGATGAAGGGATATTTCTTGGATATTCCACTAAAAGAAAAGCATACAAGTGTCTAAATAAAGCTACTAATAAAATGATTGAAAGCACTAATGTTAGGGTTGATGAGTTTTATGATAAGAATGCAAAAGAAAGTAGAAAGGAACCAAAAGAATATGATAGATTCACTTACATTCAACATCCAGAGTATCTACCAAAGCCATAGACTGTGACAACTGGTTAGCAAGAAATAATACCGAGGAATAAGAAAGAGAAACTGATGAGCAGGAAGGACCTACCGAACAAGAAAATGAACTTGCATAGGATGAACAACAGAGAAGAGATCAAGTACTGGGAAGATTTGTCAGAAGAGATCATCCTAAAACTCAAATAATGGGAGACATACAAGCTAGCATGATTACAAGGAGTAAGACAAGACAAGGTACATGTTTAGTTTGTGAATATGAACCGAAGAATGTTAAAGTTGCATTGGAAAATGATGAATGGGTTAATGCAATGAAAGAGGAAATAGAAAAAATAGAGAAAAATAAAACATGGACTTTAGTATTCAAACCTAAAGATAAGAATGTTATTGGTACTAAATGGATATTCAGGAATAAGCTTAAAGAGAATGGAGAGATAACAAGGAAAAAAGCTAGATTAGTATGCAAGGGATATGCATAGGAGGAAGGCATAGATTATGGTGAAACTTTTGCACCTATTGCTAGATTAGGAGTCAGAATGTTACTTGCATATGCTGCACACAAGAAGTTCAAAGTTTACCAAATGGATGTAAAATCTACTTTTTTGAATGGGATACTTGAAGAAGAAGTCTACATAGAACAACCAGAAGGGTTTGTTGATCCAAACAAGAAAATATGGTATGTAGATTACATAAAGCTTTATATGATTTGAAGCAAGCACCTAGAGCCTAGTATGAAAGGCTACATAATTATTTGTTGAGTATTGGATTTTTTAGAACAAGTGAGAATAGCAACCTGTATATGAAAGGAGATTCAAATGATACTATCTTGATTGTTGAAATATTTGTGGATGACATAATATTTGGAGGAAAAGATCATGCATGTAAATCATTTTCTGATGAAATGAGAAAAGAATTTGAAATGTCTATGTTTAGAGAGATTAAGTTCTTTCTAGGACTACAGTTTATTCAACAGAATGATGGTATATTCATCACACAATCCAAATATATCAAGGAAGCACTAAGAACATTTGGCATGGAAGATGCTAAACTAGTTGGAACATGGATGGTCATAGGTTGTAAACTGACAAAAGAAGATGAAACTACAGAGGTAAACCAAACACTTTACCGATCTATGATTGGTGAATTAATGTATGTAGTGCATAGTAGAACAGACATTGCACATGCTGTGGGGATAGTTGCAAGATTTTATGCAAATCCTAGGGAGTCACACATCATAGCTACAAAGAGAATCTTAAGATACCTGAAGAAAATAGAGGATTATGGATTATGGTATCCTAAGTAAGGCTAGGTTTGAACTCAAAGTCTACACGGACACTGATTGGGCTGGAAATGTGGATAACATAAAAAGTACCACCAGAGGATCATTTTTCATTGATGAAAGACTTGTTACATGGACAAGTAAGAAATAGTCTTGTATTTCCCAGTCTATAGCCAAAGCAGAGTATGTTGTTGCTACTACAAACTGTTCAAATATTGCTTATATGAAACAAGTGTTGGAAGGTATGAAGGATGTAATCACTAAGCCAGTGATTATATATTGTGACAAGACTAGTGCTATAAACATTTAAAAGAATCTAGTGATGCATTCTAAAACAAAGCATACATCTATTAAGTATCACTACTTAAGAGAACAAGTATAGGAGAAGAAAATAAAGCTATAATTTGTTACATCTAAAGAACAACTTGCAGACATATTTACAAAGCCTCTACCAAAGGATACATTTGAATACTTGAGGACTAGACTTGGGGTTCGCCCCCTGTCTACCGATCACTAATGTGATTTAGAGGTTGCATCAGCCTAGTCTTATCAAAAGATCATACATCTTGATGCAGTATTGTTCACACTTTGAATTTCTATCTAAGGTTGTGAAAAGTTTGAACAACTGGAATAGATTGGCAAAACAATATACAGAGATACAAAGAATGCACAAGACAATAGAGAGTTACATGGCTACTACAGAGCTGTATGTGTTTCTTTGGCATTGTTGTCAAAGGGAGAGAGATCTCAATATAAAACAGAGACAAAAGGGAGAGATAAAAATCTATCTAAAGAAGAGAGATCTAAATGAAAGGGAGAGAATTTAAGATCAGTTACTGAGAATAGAAGAAGAAATTTGAGAGCTAGAAAGATCATATCTGTAGAAGATAGTCTGCACTTGAAATGTTGATTATTAAAGTTGTGATTAAACATATTAAGCTATGGAGAGCTTGTACTGTGTTACAACATTTGTTTACAGAGTTGTAGAATACATGTTTGGTATGTGTATGGTATACTTCATATTGCTTGAGTTTCTATCAATGCCAAAGGGAGAGATCAATGAACTACAACTGATTGGAAACTTCATTGAAGAACTACAAGTGATTAGAGATCACCGAACACTGACGTGTTATGTAAGATAATTAAATCAATTTTATGTTGTCATTGATGTCAACTAGTTTTGATAGTACTTATCATGTAGTCGCAAACATCTAACACATATGTAAAAGAGAAGAGAAAGATGAAGAACTAAGATATCTACATTGAGTAAGATGGAAATGATAGATGATGATAAGGAATACTTTTGGTAACTTATTGATGAGTCTATGACTTCATACTATTGACTTGATTATGTTACATTAATCTGTTATGAAGTTGGAAGCATTTTTTTACAAAGTAGTGTGGTCGATTAATGAAGCATTCTAGTGTACACTGAGAAGTGTAGTGTATACCAATGAGCATAGTATAAATTAAGGTTGTGTTCACTGACGTAGTCCTTTGTTAATGGAACATGAAGAAAGGAACTAAATGATTAGTTTAGCCGATGGAAGTTGATGAGTTGTAAAGTGATATGATTTCGAGACAAAAGATAAAGTTTGTTATGAAGATCTACAGCTCACAAAATTCAAGGAAGATCTAAAGGATGGAAAAAAAATGTGTTACTGACACATCAACTAAGGAAGGTTTAAGTGGAAAAATGGACAAAGGAGAATAAGTGGAAAAATTTGATGGATGAGAAGAAAATGGTTTACATGTCTATTTAAGAGATTAGGGTTTCTTACGAAACTTATGCCAGAAGAAGGAGACTGTAGAATTATCACGTGAACAAGCTTCATGCATGCCTGATCAAACTAGTTAAGGAGAAACAAACTGCAGAGATCACTGAGCATCAGAAAGATATAACTGAGAGACAGTAAGTCATTGATTATTGTTGAAATAGAATTGATATATTGATCAGAGGATTTGAATGAGCATAATATAGATCTAAACATCTGCAATAGAAGTTGTATTGTAATCAGATCACCTGCTATTACATTTTAACCATTGTAATAAGATAAAATCTCTTAATCGAGTGGACTTGAAAGTCCTGTAATGTCATTCATAGAATGTACATTTTTATCTTGTCAACCCCATAGTGAATGCTGGTTGGACGATAATGGATAGTGTTAAATCCCCTAACAAGGTCACACCTTACAATGTGTTTTGTAACCTTTAATAGGGTTGGGTCTTCACGGACCTCACTTCAAAAGAGTGAACATTTTTGGGTTGTCGGTCCCAGGTGATTTTTCCCTTAATAGGGTTTCCATGTTAAATCTTTTGTGTTATGTATTCATTGTGGTGATTATTTGATTGTCATACTTTACATATTGCATATTGGATTTGATCGATAATCACTATAAGTTATTATCTGGTAATCGATAAAAGCATAGATAGTTTACTATTTTATGTTACCAAGCTGTAGAAGTTTGTGTAAATTGTTTTTGGTTATACATTTTGTAATTGGGACTCAGGATAACTGATTCACCCCCCTCTCATTTATTCTAACATCATCATCAAGTTTTAGCTTCTTACCAGTAACCATGGGTGTTCCTACTAGTTACAGTCTTCCATTCCAAACTTATTTAGCATTTATTTGAGATACTTAGTCTAAGAAAAAAAGATACCATTCTTATTCTAAGTTATTTGCAATTGAAGAAAGAATTTCATTTCTCCTATCATGGACATCTCAAATTCACTTTCCATTTCCTTAGAAAATTTCTTACATAGATCATCATTACCTCCAAAGATAATATCATCAACAAAGAGTATGAAATACATTTCACCATAGTATGATTTTGTCCTTGTAGGTCCACATAGGTCTATGTGTACCAACTCCAGCTTCTCTCTTGATGTATATGCTTTTCTTTTGTAACTTCTTCTAGTCTATTTTCCCATGAAACACTCTCTACAAATAGTATTGGATGGTTTCACAATCTTCGACAGATCTCTTACTACATTAGTCATACTTGCCTTTATAATGTTATCAAAATTAACATGACAAAATCTCATATGCCATAACCAACTATCATCAACCTTCACAATAAAACAAGAGGCTCCAGATGTATTTAATTCAAATACATTACCTCTGGATTTAGTATTGATTACAATTAGATTACCTGCCTTACTTCTAATAAAACATTTACCATTAACAAACCTTAATTGAAACTATTTATCCATTAACTGCCCAACACTCAACAAGTTATGTTTCAATCCTTAAACAAGTAGTACATTATCTATATTAGTCTTTCCATCTAGAGTAATAGATCCTACTCCTATGATAGATTTAGGAAGATTGTCCCAAAACCTCACAACACCACCATCATACTTTACTAATTTAACAAACTTATTTTTATCTCCAGTCAAATGATGAGAACAACCACTCTCTATTATCCATTTAGTTTTCTTGTCAACATGAGATAATAAAGCTTTTTCCTCATGCAATGGCTCATCTCTAATAGAAACAAATCTGATCTCTTCATAATCTAAATCATCATCATCAGAAATGCCTTCACTAGCATAATAGCATTCTTTATCCCTTTTAATCTTGGAAAAATTAGGTTTGTACTTAGGAACTCTTGTAGGACATCTAGTTGCAAAATGACCTACCTTATTGCATGAAAAACATTTCAAGGGTAACTTGCCTTCAAATTTTCCCTTACCTCTCTTTTCTCTTCTAGAAATTAGTGCAACAAGTTCATCCATCTTTCTTTCTTCTGCCATTATTTGTTCCCATTCCTCAACATAGTCACTAAGCTCTTCTTTCAAGTCTTCACTGTTGGTTCTCGGAAGTGTAGACATTCTCTTGTGTGTAGATGCCTTAAATGTAGATTCAACTTTAGGTACAGATTCTCCTAGTTCTACAACTTCAAAATTAGTTAGCTTTACAATCAACATCTCTCTGATAAATTTTGGAGTCAGAGGTATAGTTTCTTGAATAAACATAGCCTTGAACTTATAAGCAGGTGTCAATGATCTAAGGATCTTCACAATAACTTCTTCATCATAAGTGCCTCCATAGTTTCTGATTCCAACTAGATCTTCTGTAACCCTTTGAACATAAGCCCTAATTCTTTTATCCTCATTCATTTGTAGCTTCTCCATCTTTGTCTTCCAATTTCATAACTTTGCATGTTTTATATACTTGTCTCCCTCATATACTTCTTCTAATCTTGCCAAATCCAACTCTTTAACTTAAGTAAAATATCCTTCAAAGAGTGTGTTGATCAGTGCTTCTCTTGCAATCATGTTAAGTGAAAATATCTCCTTTTCATCCTCAGTAGCTACTGTTAGCTCATCTTCAAACTTTATAACTACCTTTTTCCTTGCAATCAACCAATAGTCAATACCTAAAAACAATAGGTGAGTTCTCATCTTGTTCTTCCAAATGTCAAAGTTCTCAAGTTCAAATTTTGGAATATCCTTCCTATAGAACTCCATCTCCAAGATCACCTCTAGTTGTTAAGATTTCTCTCTGAGGACCAGTAGCTCTGATACCAATTTTTAGGAATAATTGTGCATGATAAAACTAAGGGGGGGGAAGGGTGTGAATAAGTTGTATGGCAGATTATTAAACTTTAAACTTTAAGTAGTATCAATATCAGATCCAATTAACACAATAAATCCCAACATAATAACATAATATTTTGGTCTCAGGGAAAGTTTATTAAAGGTAAAAACCCTAGTGGGAATTAGTACCCACAAATGATGTACTGAGAGTATAGTTATCCTTGTTAGAAGATATATCCTTGTTAGGAGCTTATTGAAACATTATAATACATAGTCCTTGTTAGAGGACAGACCCTGCTAGGAGTCAAAAAGAAAGGGAGGGCTCACTGCCCAAGGCTCACTACACAAAGAAGGTTAAATCCACCTTTAGAACTCACTGTTCGCAACACAAGTGTATATGAAGAAATACACCATCTTTTTGAACTGTATGGTAGAAACTATCTTTGAATGATTAGTTCCAATGAAGTCCACTAGTACACCTCTGCTCTATATATAGCAGATACAAGCTCACATATTTCACAACCTCTTTATATCATCTTTTCCCATCCATATCTTTTCCAAAGAAAAGACCTTTCATTTATACCTTATTACAATTCTCATGAATAGGTTGGTCCATAAGGCTTTCCTAATTACAGACAATTACATAAACCCTTGCTAAGATACACACAATATCTAGAACAAGTATACAATGATTACATTACAATAATTAAGGACTGACATCCTTAATTCAAGTTCTCCACCCATCATATGCGCTACATCTCTATAGTTGGCTTCCAAATAGATCACCTCCAAAACACATGCCACTACTGACATCATCCTACTTTCCATAGCTTGCCCAATTCATATAACATTCTTCAATACTTTATCTTTCATCTCTTAAGTTCGTATACACTAATTCCATATCACATGTAAGCTATTCACAAAACATAGAGACTAACTCTGTTATTTCTCACTGTCATAGTCAGTGACCAGTCTTTACCAAAACATTTGTAACTTATCCAATATGAAAAAAATAACATGATGCAATTTTTGATATAAGATCACAACACCCTCTTGAACTCTCATCTATCTCCGCATCATCTGAAACATCCGTACAGTGTCCGTACACTGTGATAACCAGCTTGTTTTCCTCACAGAAACATATGTTGACATTAGTGACAAAACATAGATGACGACAGTATGAGTGCCCATTCAATAATGTAGTGATTAAACATATTAAATGTCTCAATCACGTCCCCATGCATTAGAACTATCCAACTGGTACATGGCTACGCAAATACCTAACAAGAAGGAATGGTTTATTCTCTTTTGAAGAATACCAATCAGAAAATAAGATTATGCACTATTCCCATTTGGTAGTGGCAACAAATATCAAAGTGGAAAGATAAAAAGGGAGACTTGCTAATAAAATATTATGGACACTTTCAATGGAAGAGCATGAGGCAATCATAGAGCATTGCATAAAAGAGAGGATGTTGATGTTACATTAGGTTGAATCAAATTTATGCATGTAAGTTTTAATTCAAATTTTCTTATCTTTATATATTTTTCAATATAAATATCCATGTCTTCTTTCAAGTGTTATATAAATTATAATTTAGAGATATTTAAAATTGACTTTAAATGAGCTTTACATTTAAATACAAGTATTTTATAACATTTCAACATTTATTTTTGTGATGTAGGACATCTAGAAGAACATAGACATGAACTATTTATGTAGTTCAATGTACACTTATATACGTCCAATTTTGGTCTTGTAAATAGTTCATGGACTCACTTTTATTCATCCAAATTTGTATTAAATATGTTACATTCATAGTTGTATTCTCCTAATTTTGTTCTAAATATTAAACTATGCACATTTGTCACATTATGTGAACTAATAGATTATGATAGAGTTATTTGTGCATCGATATTCATTGTTCAAATTAATAGATCTTATTGTTATATCTAGCTGATTTTTTTATAATTAATGAAAATCAAGTGATATTACTATGTTAAATTCATAGTTGTATTCACCTAATTTTATTCTAAATATTAAGTATTTACATTGGTCTTATGTGAAAAAGTTAATATATTATGATAAATTTATTGGTACATACATATTCATTGTTCAAATTAATAGATCTCATTAATTTTAATTAAGTAAAACAGGTTTTACGAGGTTCCTAAAACCCACAACATCTTAAAATGTAGCAATAAAGAGTTGAAGACTAAACTAAGCAAAAGAAAATGATGCAACATGCCTCTGGCAGGCCGAGACTCATCCTACCACAAAGTAGGAACAATCAAAATAGAGAAAAAAGGGATAGGAGAAAAGGCACTAGGAGGCATGATTGGGAGATGTTCCTCAACATCATGACATCGTTTCTTTTGAGAAGCTCCATCTTCTCTGTTGCCTCTTTTATCTTCTGAATGTCGTTGGAGTCTTCTTTGTCCATGTTTCTCTTTGACTTGGCTCTTGTTCTCTTTCCCGGACCTTTATTGTGCTTCTTTTTTTCCTCTTTGGTTATCTTCTCATCCTTGCCATCCACCTTCTCTTCCATTTTGTCTATGAGAAATTTTATGTGCTCATTGGAGGCTTTAAGGATATTGAAGTTTTTCTCTGCTATGCCTTTGAGGGTTTCTTCAAGGGTTTTCATTTTATCTTCTAGTTGATTGATCCTTGAATCCAAGCATCGAATATCCTCTGTGGCTTTGTGTTCCTTTTTGTTTGTGATACTCTGGGTTTTTTCCTTGAGTTCTTCAAGTTCATGGTAGAGCCATTTGAAAGACTTGAACTGGTCCAACATGTTATTCTTTGCATTGTTAAGAAGATTCATCTCCATTTCCCTAGCCTTATCATTGAGAATGACCAAAGAAGGGTCATTAAGGTCCTCTTTCTGGAATCTTCCATCGATGTCCTCAAGGATTTTGGGATTCATAGCTTCCTTGATAATTCCCATCTGTACTGTATTCATGTTGAAATTCCCCCACACTTTTTCCCCTTTCCATAGTCTTCACTTTGATACTCCTCTCTTGACTGGTTCTTTTGATCAGAGAGGTCTTTAGTGTTGGGGGAATGGGTAGAGGGATCTCCCTGGTCATCATTAGGCTCCTCAGTGTTAGGGTCTAGATTATTTTCATTGGATCCTGAAGGGTGAGGGGGGTTATTATCTTCTCTGATGGTAAGATCAATAAAAAAGACAGGCTGAGCATTCTCCCTTTGTTATATGTTTATCCCCTATGGTCTGTTCACTTTTCTTCCTAACCTCACCTTTAGAATTACCCTCTTCATCATTAGTGTTCATTTCTTCCACATTGTCATTATATTCCTATTCAGAGGAAATATCCTTGCTAGCCTACTCTTTGGGGGGGTTTTCTTTTTTGATCGAGCTCGCTAATCTCTTCTTTGAGGAGGAGCCCTACTTCAGCTTTTTGACCTCTTCTTCCTCATAATTCGCAGTGTGTTCCCACATTGTCACCTTGGTATGAGGGGATGTAATCTAACCCAGGAACATTAGTTCTTTCATTGGGTATATGCAGGATCATGGTGTGCCAAAAAGTAGTGATGTGAAAAAGAAGTCCTGATTGATAGACTCTGAAAAATAACTATAACTTTCAAATAGTAAAACATTTTTTAAAATCTGAAATATACATCACATTCTATGCTTCACCTAATACAATAATAACAAATAATTATTTCAATTTGATGAAGTTTAGACTAAGTTAAGGTGGTCAAACACGAGAGTTTTTCTATTCAGGAAAATTTGTAGCAGAAAAATCATAATTAATTATTTACTTGAAAAATAAAATACAAAAAAAATATACATCACATGAGTCTACTACATTTATCTAGAATCTTATAAAAAATATTATCATTTGATTTTGTTTAATGTGGTTAGACATACACCTACTTCTTATCTTTCTAGTCCTGATTGATAGACTTATTGAAAAATAGCTAGAACTTTCAAACTGTATAACATTTTTGAAATCCAAAACATGTGTCACATTTTATGATTTTCCTACTACAAGAAAATAATTTTTTTTTCAATTTGATAACTTTTAGATTAAGTTAACGTGGTTAGACATGAGAGATTTGTATTCTAAAAAAGTTGTAGAAGAAAAATCATAATTAATTATTTACTTGGAAAAAAATTACAAAAAAATATGTGTTGCATCCGGACATGAGTCTACTACTACATCTATAATCTTGTAAAAAAATTTATCATTTTATTGTGTTTAAGGTGGTTAGACACACACCTAATTCTTATTTTTTTCTTGAAATTTTTGTACTACTACATTGAAATTTGAAATTTTCAACATATAGAATAATTATTTTTCAAAAAAGGTGTAGTATCTTAGAAACTATATTCAATTTTTTACAGATTCTCTTATTACATATTTTTTATATAATATTTATAACTTGTTAAAAAATTTATGTAAACTTGCCTAAAATCGATTTTCTAAATTTTCATTGCCACTTAAGTGCCTAGTTTGGCATACCATGATCCTGCACATACCCCCTTATTGTCCTGTATATCCTTCCCTAGGGTTTGGCCTTTGAAGAATTCATATATTAACAGGAAGAGACCCTCATCCAGCAGGGTTAGCTATATTCTTGTCCCTAAAGCCATTAATATTATCATTAATTGAAGAATATAGGTATAACAGGATGTAAAGCTTCATATCGTGCCTGGGATGGTTCAACAACACAAATTGGTAGGTCCTGATTCTATCAACCTGGTGTCCAGTGTGACATCGAATATCAGGGCCTTTAGAACAAACTTCCACAACATTTTGATACCTTCGGGCTTGTAGTAAGTTCTCGATTTAACAATAGCTTTCTTCTCTTCTTCATCTCTCATGAAGTCGATGACAACATTGTTAGAGATTTTGCAGTCCCTATAGAATTTTTTGCCAACAATGGGGATGCTGGTGACTTTTGATATGACCTCCTCAATGACAGTGAAAGTCTTTCCCTCAATCTCATTGTTAGATAGATGGTTTTTTATAGTTAATCAAAGTCAATATTACTTGTAACATCTATATTGTTCTTGTCATTTACATGAATTAATAAATTTCATTATTAGATAGATGGTTTTTTTTTATGTTATTAATCTTTCATTATAATTGATATTAAACGATTATATTACATAAGCTCATATATCTACATTCAAACCACTATTTGGAAAAACCATGAAATAGGATTAAAATTCCATGAATAAGATAAATTACATAACAAGTAATAGAATAATATGTATCATAATGTCCATCATATCAACTCATTATAATCACACAAAAAATTCCTACTCGAACATCAATTCCAAGTAATATATGATAACAAGTCCTAGTAATGAACGTCCTACTCTAAAAACAAGTAAAAATAATATGACAAGAAGTCATCATCACACATCCAAATAGCATGATAACAAGTCTCGATAACATATATATAACACGTGCCGTCATAAAATGTCCATCATATAAAAAGTGAAAATAATGTACGTGACATGTACTAGTCATCTAGCTTATTTACAGTCCTCTTCACTCCACGTGAAGGTTCCTGTGATGCACCATCATGTCATGTCTTCTTCTGAGTGCCATCATCCTCCTGTAAATTTTAAAAGGTCTCATCAGAAGACTATTAAAAAATTTACATAAAAAATAATTAATATGAATTTGAACATTTAAAATTTTACCATGTTTCCATGATCAATAATGACCTCAGCGGGACATGGAGGTCCTCTCTTAGCTACATCAAAAGTGGATGCACTCAAGTCCTGTAAAAACAAACATTACAAAAATTTTAATAATTTGGGTATAAAAGATATAGATACACAATGTTAATATTAATTTGAACATTTAAAATTTTACCATGTGTCCATGCCTAGTAATGCCCTCACTGGGACATGGAGGTCCTCTCTCAGCTACATCAAAAGTCGATGTAGTCAAGTCCTGTAAAAAGATTAGTACAAACAATACAAAATTTTAATATTTTAGGTATAAAAGATCTAGATAAACAATGGAGATTAAAAAAATTACTTTTAATCATGACCTCAAAGGGAAATGTCAATGGTTGCATTTATCTTAATCCTATAGCCATGCCAAGACTCATGGTGGTGTCGACCTAAACAACATATATAAAGCATGAATCAAACTTATACTATATACATAAATTATAAAGTATACATAACTTGACTAGAAATTTATGGAACATAAATAATGTACATTACCTGTGTCTGACACATAGCTAATGTCACCAATGAGTCAGGATGTAAATGTGATTGCACAACATGAGACAATCCAAAAGCCTACAATTGCAAAAAAATAAGTATGAATCAAAGTTGTACATAAATTAGTAAGATATAAACACTTAAAATTAATGAAAGAAAAATATACTACATGTATATGTAGCTGACTCTCAGTGACCATTGGGGAAGAGAATGAAGAACTACCAATCCCAGTATTACATGAGAGACCCTATAAAATCTCAAAAAATATGTCAAACGCATTATCAATTAATTTTTTCAAATTGTTTTAAGTTTAAATATATCAAGATCAAAGTGCATACCATGAACATGGAACCAATCTCTCAGGGTGTGGATGTCATATGATGAGGGCTAATGAATGATGGAGTTTCAGCCCTTGTCTGTTCACCAAAAAGTCCAAATGTTATGGTTTATAATTATATAAATATGAAATTTAATAGTGCACTATAAATTATAATTAAATTTACCTCTACAAGATGATCATCATCTGCAATGAGAAAATCAACATATGATTTGATATCATCTCCAACATCACCATGTGTGCGACCATAATCATCATCATATCCACCATAGGCAGCACAGGCAGCATAAGGATCAGTTTGGGGATCCCTACATATATCCCCATAACTCATGCAAACATGTGCTATGCTGGGGGAAACCATCACTTGGGTCAAGTGTTGTAACAAATTTTGTGTAAGGGCTCATTACGCACATGATTTCTAGTTCTATCACTCAATTTGGACCCTGGCTTGTCCTATAGCATGCCCTGACCAACCCCTTGGAATGCTCTCATGCCAAAGTAATTGGGTTTTCTACCCAATTAGAATTCAACCCATATTTTTTTCAAAAAATAAAGGGTGACCTCATGATTCACGTGTGGTGGATGGTCAAATACCATCCACCACCACTCCCAAAAATGCTCCGCTATACCAGGGTACCAACACCATCTAATAGAAATACGTGGCTTCTTTCCTAGTATTTCCTCACTCCTTTTAGGGTTCAACAAATAATGTCTCATATCACTTTTTATAATTTTTAAATTATTGACATCTTTTTAAGATAGGTCCTCAGCATAATACCCACACATGGTCTCCCTCCATGACTCAAAACTATCAAGCTCATAGTCTAATGTATGTACATAATCTACTATGAATTGCATGCTATCTAGAAGGTATAGTAGCTGGGGAGATGGGTGAGGATCATGCGAAATAGTATTTACATCTCTTATTATGGCCTCTACATTTCACCTAATATTGTCTCTCAACTCCCTAGGTGGAGGTGGAGGTGGAAGTGGAGGTAGTGGTGGTCGTTGTTGACCTATAAGCTCATCAATGTTAAAATCATCCATTTTTATAATATCCATACATATAAAAACATAAAAATTTATAATTAACAAACAATTTACATTTTACCTTACAAAAAAAGACTTAAATAATTAATTACTTGACATAATTTAAAAATACATGAGAGAGAGAGAGAGAGAGAGAGAGAGAGAGAGAGAGAGAGAGAGAGAGAATCAATTACTTGAAATAATTTAAAAATAAGTTACATATAATTTAAATATTTTACTGTAAGAAGACAATCAAGACTAATGAAAATGTTTTTCTTTAAGAAT